>JAGDQP010055918.1:0-13043 GCA_022664845.1 Lepisma saccharinum
TATGAAGTACATTCTTCTGTTTTTCTGGGCAGCAAACTTATCTATAACTCTTTGGTTGAACGACACACTTAAAAAAAGGTTGTTTATTGTTTACGCAATGTTGCAAACTGCTTGATACTGTTCATTAGCTCTTCGTTTATTACTGATACTGGAACTCAAACAATTTTATGTAAATAGAGATGCAACATTATATTATTTAAGCGTTTAATGTATTTGTCCATAAACGATTTATTGTGTATTTTGCGATTTTGGTATGCAATGAACGTTTATCCTTGCTTCTGCCAGAAGATTTGATTACATTTTAAACACGAGAACGGGTGGAAAAGTCAAGGAGAGCTAGCAACAGTGCTCACTCCTGTTCTTCTGCTATCTTCGTTCACTCTAGGATTGTGCACGCCGAGGTCCCATATACACAATGTTATAAGTTAGGCCTAACGCCAGTTAAGCACATATGGGGCAACGCGTTCACAAACGAAATGTGAACTGGAAACAAATTGGAGAGTAATAACAACTTGATAAACGAACTGTATGCCTATGCCTCAGTGTAACAATTTAAAATGTGGTATGTTTTTAAATCTTTCGATAAGAAACACAATCTGAAACGAAAATAATAATAATAATAATAATAATTCTAAAATAGTTGGCAGTTCACGTGCTCCTGTGAACGTGAATACGCGACGTCACTGTTGCTAACTCTCCTTGACTTTTCCACCTGTTCTCGTGTTTAAAATGTAATCAAATCTTCTGGTAGCAGCAAGGATAAACGTTCATTACGTACCAAAATCGCAAAATACACAATAAATCGTTTATAGACAAATATATTAAACGCTTAAATAACAATGTTGCATCTCTATTTACATAAAATTGTTTGAGTTCCAGTATCAGTAATAAATGAAGAGCTAATGAACAGTATCAAGCAGTTTGCATCGTTGCGTAAACAATAAACAACACGTTTTTTTTAGTATGTCGTGCGAGAGATTGAAGGGATTTTCGGAGCTATTTTTTTTCGTTTCGTCATTAAAGATTTATTAATAGAAAAGGAGGCATTTTATAAAACATGTATTTTTCAACACATTCCATTGCATAATAAACTCTCAATCTCTTGCACTTAACTATCTTTAAGGAAACAATTTAGGGCAAAGAGGCACCTCCTAACCCCCTCATACCTTAAAGTGCCAAAATACGAGATCTGAAGAGTGATATTGTGAGTTTCTTTTATTTTGTGAGATATATCGTAATTTTGTGTGTTGCAAGAGGTAGATTAATATAATTTCTGTTCACCAATCACAGTCCTCAGATACCTTATAAGGAAGAGAGAAAACACTGCCTACTTTAGTGAGGTATTTTATAATATTGAAAACCGATTTGAATGAGTGTTTTTTCCACGTTTGAGTGAGCTGTGTTGAAGTGAAGAAGTATTGTTTCAATGTGTTTAGTGTACTGGTGCGTAGTAGTGCGTTACTGCCATCAGTATGAATTCGGTTCATAGATTGCAATCGCTTCTTTTAATAAGTTGACAGAATCTGAAAGACTCGAAATTAAAACTTTGGGTCCTCATCAGCCGAACCTAACTCTGAATCAGGAAGTGAAAAGTAACGCTCGTACATATCGTCGCACTTTTAACAGTAATTGGTACAAAAAGCACAAGTGGCTTGCAGGATGTGACGTAAAAATGACATATTGTTTTCCCTGCCTGTTGTTTGAAGGGGATTCCCAGTGGACTCGAACAGGGTCTACGAAACTCCTCAAAATCATGGTAACAATTCCGATGTCAGAAGCAGAAAGATGTTTTTCAACGTTAAAGCGTATTAAGAGTTTTCTCAGAAATACGATGACCCAAGACCGTTTCAGCGCCCTGGCAATCCGATGACTTATCCATTGAAAAGCAGTTGGTACGGAAAATGCAGGACTTCAACTAAAGAGTTATAGATAAGTTTGCTGCCCAGAAAAACAGAAGAATGGACTTTATATACAAATAAAGG
The DNA here is from genome assembly GCA_022664845.1 of Lepisma saccharinum. Lineage (NCBI taxonomy): Eukaryota > Metazoa > Arthropoda > Insecta > Zygentoma > Lepismatidae > Lepisma > Lepisma saccharinum. Next base: position 1,983 of record JAGDQP010055918.1, read on the forward strand.
AAAGAAGGATATATTTAATTTCTTCTTCTTCTTCTCATTATTATTATTATTATTATTATTATTATTATTTTGTGTATGTATTTACTGTGAAAGACAATTTTCTGTTGTATACTCTCGTGAAAAACTGCTCTGAGATACATTCGTCGCTGCACTGTCGAGCTTTCGAACCTGCATACCTAAAAAAGCGAGATGATTCCTTACCATTCCAACTACTTATTTTTGTGTGGAGCTCCTTTCTTTTTTCTTAGTCCCAGTGCATAGTGTAAATAAGCTATGGAGAGCTATAGTTCAATTCTCTACTTAGCACATTGAGAAATGGTTTCAAGCTATCGAACGATGCGTTCCTTGTTCTCGTACTTTCTTCGTTGCTCTTTAGAGTAGAAATTCTGCCAGGATTTTCAGTTTTGGGGGTTTTAAATAAAAATTGCGAGGGTGTAGCTGGAGTTTTGGACGGTTTGTATTATTTTTTACCGTAAAAATTCATATTTGGGATACGCTCGATAATTTATGGGTGACACCCCGAAAAGTGGGTCTGGCGGAATCACTGGTTGTGAACTACCAACTTTCAAGCCCACGAGACGCTACTGGTTTCAATACAAACTTAATTTGTAATGGAATGGAACACTCCAGCACGAGAATTTACAGGAGTCATTCAAAGGCGGAAGTCGACATTAGTTTTGATTCGTTGGCATGTCGTCAAGCACTACTCCATAAAGAACACTGACAAGCTGCAATTGAGGGGTTGTCACTTTACTGTTGTGGCTACAGTATCGGACAGTTGATCTGGTGACCGGAGTTCGATTTCCGGCGGGGTGATGTTTTATTTTATTTTATTTTATTTTTTCAGAAAACAACTTTTTTTTTATAGTATAAGTATTTTCTTGGCGTAGCATTCGGGAGATCATGGGTTCGATCCCAGCGGCCGACCATCCTGAGTGAGGTTGTTCCACGGTTTTCCCTCAGCCACGCCAGGAAAATACCGGGATGGCACATTCAACACAGGCCCTGGCCGACACCTTCCCGAATCCTTTCTTCCTCTATTCTTGCCTGAGCCTTGGGCCATAAATAAAATTTAAAAAATTAAGCATTTTCAAATTTTATTAGGTTCACTGACCATAGGTTAGGCTTGGTTAGAAAAGTCAGGTTAGGTGGGTTTTTTTATACGCAATCCATTCTAGTTCACGAAAAAATAACAGGTGGCTCTGATGTGAAATTCTGAGGCTAATACTAAATTGAACGAGCCCCTCTTATTTAGTTCATACATTTTAAATTAGCCATAAATAAACTTTAACTTGAATTAAGAAATATAATAATCTACGGAAAATCAAAACGCCAGATAATTAAGTGCAACATAAATATGTTTATATAAACTTTTATAAACTCTAGAAATGGGAGGATACTATAGTTTCTTCTTTCTTTTCCAGCAATAAAAATCAAAATATCATAATGTAGACGATAATTATTGCTCACAGACTAAACATCCTCACAAAGTCCATCCCATATAATTTATAAAACTACAAAGTTTCGAAGCTACAGTCTTGGGCAATGTTGGCTGATCTAAAAGCTTGTGTAAGAAGGAAATTAATTGTTCTCAGAAACGGCCTACAAACCGCAAGGTCGAAAGGTGTCACCCCTATACATCATCAACAGGTTACAGGGTCTTCGCGGCTACCGTCGGGAAGAATCACTATTCGCAGTGTTACCAAATACGTAGGATGAATTCTTTCAAAAGATGGTACCATTATACTATATTTAATCGACGTAAGAGAAATAGGCCATAAATTCGTTAACTAATGTTTAGTCCGCGAGCCAATGTTGCAAACCCATTGTTTTAAAAAACTCAATTATTCAAATATTGCTTCCATTTCGTTAAATCTTTCGGCATCAAAATTTGCATAAACATTATTCGACACATGAGAAGATACTGTAGGTGTTCCCGTCCCCAAGTTGACAGTGTTGCCAACCTATTTAGTAAAAAATAATGTTTGTGTGTCTGAGATTCTATAAAGGGACCGATCTCTTCTCACAGTGCTAACTTGTTTTTTGAAATGGGCCCCTTAGCCTGGTCTAGTACTGTAGTATTATACTTCCTTTACTATCCAGGAAAATAATTTCAGAGTTGATATGTCTTTGGAAAGTGCTACTAATTAAACCTAAAAAAAAAGTAATTGAAGCCTAACAAAAGAAAAGGGTGAACCTGAGTGGGAGGCACATATACAGTACATCATTTATATTAAGAGGATGATGGATTGGAGCACCGTACATCGTTTCATTATGAGTGGATTTCGCGGTGACCAGTTTGGAAACCACTACCATAAAAAGTTAAAACATAAACATTTGATGTTATAAGTAAAAGTAACCACAGCTGTACTTTTTTTAACATCTAAATACTATTATTTTCTCTCTTTTTTTTACTCACTTTTAAATATACGATAATGAAATATGTTTTATGATGTGTTAACAGTAAGTGCCGTTGTACTCAGCTATTACATACGTGAATTAACTATTGTTAATCCAATGTTCGATAATTGGGATTTCTTCCCTCTTCAAATATCTCCCCTGGCCACAAACGAGTCTAAAATATAGTATTCGACTTGTCTCAGTAATCCCTCCCTCTCTCTCTCTCTCTGGAAATCGCATAAATCAAATACTGTGTTGATCTGAGGTCTCTTAATTCTATTATATACATTTCATTACTTATTACCGTAACAGGTTAATTGTATATATCCTATTGTTGTTGGAACATTTTGAAGGATGTACTTTAAATTTCAATGAAGTATATTGAATTATCGTAGCTGTAAGAAGGAGGATTTGTATCTATTTCCTAAAGAATTAAAAAATAAAAAAATAAAATTTTTTAAGATGGACTAAAAAGTAAAAAATAATAAATTGATTGAATCGGAAAATAAAAGCGTGGGAGCTCTTGCTTACCTTATCATAAAATCATAATATCTAAGAGCATCCACGCTTTTATTTTCCCATTCATAAGATTAAATTATTTTTTTACTTTTTGGTCCACCTTAAAAAGCGTTTTTTTAATCCTTTTTTAATTATTATTTTTCCGTAACCAACTCTTGGTCATACACCTTTATACCGAATTTCATTTCTCTAGATTCAGTGATTCGAAAAATGTTTTTGGCAGCCATTTTGAATTAAAGATGGCGACTTTTAAATGTTGTATTATCGTGACTTACTCATGATGGTACACCTTCATTTAAAATTTCATTTCTCTAGCTCTAATGGTGTGGAAAATGATATTTGGGAGGCCATTTTGAAATCCAAAATGGCGACTTTTTCAAAATGTTGTAATATTTTCCTAAACTACTTGTTATTATACACCTTTACGCCAAATTGCGTATCTCTAGCTCAAACGGTGTAGAAAATCATTTTTTGTGTCCGCCATGTTGGATCCAAGATGGCGTCTTTGAAAAAAATTGGTAATATTTTCGTAACCTAGTAGTGATAATGTATCTTCGTACCAAATTTCACTTCGCTAGCCCCAGCGGCTTAAGCTGTGTAGTGTATACAACAATGGGTTTGGCGGCCATTTTGGATCCAAGATGGTGACTTTTTCAAAATGTCATACGTTAATATTGTATTGTCATCCAGTTCTGAGCTATGTTTAAAGTTTCAAGTCTCTAGCTCATCAAGAAAATAGTTTAAAATCGATTGCAAATTTATACCGAACAGGCAAGACAAGAAAGCAAGTTAATAAAAACTCGCGAAAGCGTGTTAAAAAAAGTTCAATATACTGTATGTGTTACAAGGTAAGCAAACATTAAGTTCGCCCGGAAAAAAATGGGATAATTCCGTCTTCTCAAAATGTACAGCACAGGGGTTGGTCATTTAATCCACTCCCTCCCTTCTCTCTCTCTCCTGAGGGGTGTTAGTACTCCATCATTCAGGGATTCTACCAGATTCCTTCAATAGGGGAATCAAACCCTTTTCCAAATAATTGACCACACACTAAAAAGGACATTTTTACGGTTAAAACTTGATAGAAATAATGGAAAACTACTTACACTTTTTTTTTTTTACATCCCCAAACTGAAAATCCTTGCAAAATCCCTGGCCTCACTCTTGCGACCGTTGATTGTAGGTATGCCCCGTCCTCGCGTTACTGATGTAAGGTACGCGTACAGTTTTATAGGGCTGAAGTTTAAAGTTGCTGTTCCTATTATTATCTTCTTACGAAGGTGTATCCTATTTACGAGTAAAACCCAAATCAACCTGAAACTCACTGAATACACGTGAAGCTGTACGTTCCGAACATGAGTTGGAAGCATTGCGAATTTTTCTTCTGAATATCTAGTTCGTGACACTCAGTATTTTTATATTGTGTCGAATGAACTCCGCTGACACATGTGTTCAAGTGTTAAATTCACGTTTAATTTCTAAGTCCTTCCAAGATTTCCCCCCTTGCTGTCATTGTTGTTAAATACATGCAGTGTAAAATTGCCGTATTTTTTAAATTTATTTTTCAGCGATGCTTTATATATGTGGATAAACGGGGAACCGCACTGACTCCATGGTAGAGCGTTCATCTCGGGAGCGTGGAGTCCTCAGTTCGAACCCAGCTCGTTCCATGTGGGCTTTGTGGTGGGCAGATATCGTGTGTGTGGGGGGGGGATTTCTCGGGATTTTCCCGTTTCCTCCCACTTTCTTCACTTTACCGATTCTCCCATCATCATCCATTCGGCCAGTGATTCCGCCAGATCCCCCTGTGTGGGAGTCACACCCCAAATCCTCGAGAACCCCCCCCCTTCTAACTTTAATATTTTGTTGTAAAAAATTGATAGAAACCGTGCAAAACTAGTTACACCCTCCCAATTTTGACTTTACACTCCCGAAGTTAAACGCGAATTCAACACAAAAGCACACACTGAGGAGTTGACTATGTATGCACTAGTCGTACAAAAGAAAACTTAGCAAAATTGAAAGCTCTCCAACTCGCCTTACAAGAAATTTCGAAACCTACCACTTCACGAGTGTTGATTTCAACACATCCTCAGTGCAATGTGGAAGCATCAATTTCATCTGAACTTTCAATGGGAGACTTATTAGTGTGCACTTTCTGTGTTATTACGAAATTTTGTTCTGAGAATGGAGTGTAAATTAGGGAGGAGGGGTAAATGAATTTATGCGCATGAAGAATATGACAATGTAACTTAGAAAGTGTGTCTGTCAGTCAACAGAAATGTCACTCTGTATAAATGATATAAGAAGCTGAGCGTGATATTTAAGAGAGGAAAAAGCTTTGTCATCCGAAAGAAAGTTATACATGTTTCACTTTTGGAAATAAATTGTTCTTTGTCTTTAGATCTTCTTCAGACTCTGAAACTGCTGTCTCTGCTGGCATTTCATATTCCTACACTTTCATTGTTAACATTATAAAAAAATAAAAAATAATATCGTCTCAGATAATGGTACATCTCGAGCTCTAACGACAAATAGCTACATATGTTTGCTGTTTGGAAATTAATAGTTGTTCAAAGACCTAATTCTTGCTCAATTTCAAAGCTGTTTTTTCTGTATCACCTAAAGTTTTCTCTGCAAATTACGGAAGCATAATTGCTCTACGACTAATTGTGGCTACTGAACTAACAAGCAAACCTTCTAAATCGTTAGTGGGGAGGGTGGGTGCGCGTTAATTTTACCTGCAATGAAATCAACTACATATGTCTCGTTGCTGACCAGAAAACAAATTTGCGGCCATGCTTCCAAAAGGAGTTATTGATACAAGCATGAACTCCACCAGAGCGAAAAAAAATATAATTTTTTTCTTTCAACAAGGAATTTCACCAAAATGTATGTTTACCAAATTCTCGGTAACAATGTCAAACAAGAAAATCCATAGAAATGCAGACCTTGTTTTCAAATGAGACCATCATTCGATTCAAAACAGTAGAATTTTCCAAATTTTCATATTTGACCTGAAAATTTTGGAACAGGTCACGAGCGAAACATAAAACTCACCTTTAGCATAAATTACTGTACCATGTATTGACAATTGAGGCAGTAGTCGGGAAAAGGGACTCATACGCAAATATTACTTTTCGAGAAAACTATGAAGGATTGACTTTTATGTCATTGCGATATGGATACAGTTGTATCAAAATAGCAACGTACATACTGTGATAATAATATATGTCTACAGGTTTTGTGGTGAAATAGTACATGTCGACGGTAATATTGTTAATAAATATACATTGTATTGGAGCATATTATACGCCCTTTGTCCATAGAATAAGTCTATTGAATCACACTTCAGCAATATATGTCTAGTTTAGTAGACATTATGCATCAGCAGTAAATACACATAGGTTTACAATGAGGGGCTTAGTGGGAAAACGGCGCATCCCTCAATTTTAATACAATTTGTGTTTTAAGTCAGAAAGCCTTTGATATGCAGTAAACTTTTGTACTATCAATTCAACAATGTAAAGTAGTTGTGAAGAAATGTCTTCACAGCTCCTTTCATCTAATTAAACAAAGAATTAATTATGTATATAAATGAGGTACTGGTTATTATGCATTTTTCTTATATGAAAATTAATTTTTATTATTATTAATTTTATTATTATTATTATTTATTATTATTATTATTAACAATAATAAATTTCAGTTCAAAACCCCGGCCGGGTGCATAGGTTAAGAATATGGAATATGTATTTGTGATTTTGCAAAATTAGTGTTCATGTAATATTTTTGTACTATGTGTATATAAATATATTTTTCTGTATATGTACTGTATTGCAGTTTCGATCGCCGCTATTTTTTGTCATAGCCCTTCTTTTCTCCAAGTTCATTTTTTGTACTACGGCTGGCTTTCAGTTCCTCTCCTCTTCTGCCGTTCGCGCAGTGTTTTGTTGAGAGCTTTGGAGGTGGGAGCTTTGAGTCTCATATCTCTGACTTTAAAGGGGTCAGCCCGAGTATCGAATGGTCAGTTCTGAACTTGTCGTGGAGCGGTATCCATCAGTCTCGCTGCTCAGAAGAAGGCAGCGATGGCCATTCTCTCGTGTTGCAGTCGAGAAATAGCAGACAATCAGTGCAGAATGCGGTCTAGGCTAAAGAGTACTGAGTATTTTTTTTTCTTTCAAGTAAAATTTTATGAATTGCTGCGTCACTAATTTCCTTGATAATTAGTGGAGAATGAATCTGGACAAAGTCAGGGAAGGGAGCTTGAGGACCTACGGAGTCCCCAATGCTATTGCTTCGTAATCGAATTATAATCGTCCCTTCTGTCACTTGATTTGCAAGCTCGTTGACTGCTCGTCAACTGCTAATTGGATGTAGATTATTTAAAGATTTCACTCCTAAGTCCTAGATTAATCCACGAGGAGAGGAACACAATGCTAGGAATGATAGCACAAACGTTTCATTGTGAAACTAAGAATTGATCACTAGTTTAAATGAGATATTACTTTCTTGACACTTTTTTTTTTCAGAAGAACTAGCTATCATGAATTTGTGGCTAATGAGTGTGTTTTTCTTCTGAATCAGATTGTACTTCTTCAGTCTTGGCCTTCGATTGGTAGCGGAGCCGAAACAACCATTTTTTTTTTCTTAGTACAGGCAGGCTAAATAAGTATAAGATTCAAGAGATTTAATGTTAACGTAACTTCCAGGTTAGGCTACTGAGACCTACTCGGTTTTGGTTTATAAGAGTTTAAAGAGGGTTTTTCTAACCTCATATTAGCCTGGAACCCACTCGGTCCCAGGATAGCCAAACTAAAACATAGGACTCCTCGTCCTATAAGAGGGGAGTCGCGTTCTAGCTAATTTCTTGGGGGGGGGGGACTTTTTCAAATTTATGAACACTCCAAGGATTTCATCGTTAGAGCTGAACCACAAGACATTAGAGACATCAACAAAAATAGCAACAAATAAAATACAATTTCTCTTGGAGATCCGAATTTCTAATTTCTATTAAATAAGCAAGCCTCAAAAACCTCTGCTACTTCATTTGATATTCTCTCATGTATTGTCATGCAGCAAACACAGTAACGACAGTCTCTGGCCTCTCGAGTGTTAGTTGCACTCAAACCATTGAAGCTTTCTATTGGACTCGTTAGGTAGAATTATGTGGAGTGTCGGTGGTTGCCTATTTTACAGGGGAGAATATCGAAACTCTTAAATTCACTGACTGGCGCATAAATGATTTATGTCTTTTTCCTCAAGGAAAATAAAACTTCGTATTCAAATTATCAGTACTTTGTAAGCCTAACATTTGTCTTCGTGTCAGTCCGGAGACCGCCCTTCTCCCGAACAAGTGCTTGTCGAGGGACGTCACTTGTGCAAATTATTGTTTTATACAATTTATGGCAGCAGTTTCTATTTAGTTGTGTAGAACTCACCCTGAGACCACACACCCTAACAAAATGATGTTTAGAATACTTTACTGAAAATCGGTGTCGTTACCACTCACTTCCTTTGTTATTAAATGTTGGTGTATTTCCAATCAATATCCTGCACAACTTGACATTCTCATTGTTGTTCTTCATTATTGAAGCTGAGGGATATGTGCAAGGTAATATAACATTTTTATGACGCTTCCATATCTCGCTTGCTGCATACATCTTTTATCGGGATAATTAATGTCAAAAACTTTGGCTGCAAGGATATCGGCAGCCCGCGTTTGCAGAAAATTCACAATTCTCCAAGCTTCACAATCAGAGTGCGTGTACCAAAGCTAACTGCCTTTCTCGAATGCAAGTGGATGGTTTTTCATCAAGGGTTTTTACGACGTATTGACAGAAAGCCGAGTACAGTGGACAAAACATTCATCTCCACTATCTCAAAAGGGAGATTTTTGTCTTGCTCTCTGCATCAGGATCACTCGCCGTGTTTCCGTTTGTCTTTTCAACAACACTGAAATTTTCATCACATTGCAAGAAACCGTGCCCGCGTACCAAAATCTATACTCAATTGCCATTAAACAGTTTCGAGTGATCATAGGATGGTGAGATGTAAGCTGAAACTAAATACTAGACTAGAGAGAAAGAAACTTATCAAAGGAAAACCGTCAGTTTTAGATCTGGAAAATCTTGGAAAACACAGACAGACATTCGAGATAGAACTAAGCAACAGATTCAGCGCCTTGGAAGAGTTAGAGGATGAAGAAGACATCGATAGCAGAAATAAAATACTGACTGAGATAATAAGAAAAACAGCCAAGGAGATAGCAGGTACCAGAAAGAAAAAAGAGAGCAAAATCTCAGAAGAAACTAAGCTCTTGATGAAGAAAAGAAGGGAAATGAAAGAAGAGGAAAATTGCATAAAGAGGATTGAGTACATAGAACTAAATAAAACCGTAAGAAAGAAAATAAGAGAGGATGTACGAAGATATAACGAAAATCTTGTTAGAAATACAACCGAGGAAAAAAAGAGTTTGAAGAAAGCCAAACAGCAGCTCATGATAGGGAAAAAGCAAATAATTGCAGTTAAGAGACCAGACGGGACCGTAACACGAAATAAGGAAGAAATTATAAACATATTTGAAAATTTCTACACAGAATTGTACTACTCCGAGGAAGAGCTAGGAAATGAAGATTCAGAAGAAAATTATGTTGATGTCCCAGACGTAATGAAAGAAGAAGTGGATAAAGTACTTTGAGGGATGAAGAACGGAAAATCACCAGGAGAAGATGGACTCACAGCAGAGATGTTTAAATGGGGAGGTGAAAAAATGAAAGAGGAACTTGCTAAATTATTCTCGATGTGCCTGAGGAAGAGAGAAATACCCTCAAGTTGGAACAATGCCGTTATCATTTTGTTGTACAAGAAAGGGGACAAAGAACGCGTCGAAAACTACAGACCAATTAGTTTACTGTCAGTCCTATACAAAATGTTCACCAAAGTTATTTTGAATCGTATTGAACGAGACTTGGATTTTAATCAGGGAAGGGAACAAGCCGGATTTCGTCGTGGATTTAGCACAATGGACCACATACAAACATTGAATGAAGTTATGGAAAGGACTAATGAATATGAACTTCCACTATGTTTGGGATTCATAGATTTTGAAAAGGCTTTCGATTCGGTCTCCTTGTCAGCAGTACTTAAATCACTTGAACATCAAGGCATCGAAAGTGCATACATCAAGTTACTGCGAAACATTTACTCGACTGCCACTTCTGTCATTAGGCTGCATCAAGACAGTGAAAAATTTAAAGTTAGAAAAGGGGTAAGGCAAGGAGATTCAATTTCTCCAAAACTGTTTTGTGCGGTCCTGAAGAGAGAGTGTCCCAAAATTTAAACTGGGATGAAGTTGGAATTAAAATTAATGGCGAATATCTTCATCATCTACGGTTCGCTGATGATATAGTCCTGTTTGCTTCAAGTGCAGAAGAACTACAAACCAGAATGGAAGAACTGAGTAACGAGAGTTCGAAAATAGGCCTTAAAATGAACTTAAGTAAAACAAAAGTAATGTACAACCAACATGCTGCAAAGAAGGAAGTGAAGATTAACGGAGAGACAATAGGCATAGTTGATGAGTATGTTTACCTAGGCCAGCTTAAAACATCGAATGCAAAGTTGACTGATGAAATAAATAGAAGATGTAAAATGGCGTGGAGTTCTTTTGGAAGACTACACTTTATTTTCAAAAGCAAACTTCCAATGTGTCTGAAGCGTAAAGTTTATAATCAATGTGTCTTACCTGTAATGATGTACGGCTGCGAAACTTGGACATTGAATGCGCAAACGACTCAAAGATTGAGAGTCACACAAAGAGCAATGGAGAGGTGCATGCTAGGAATAACCAGGAGGGACAGGAAGAGAAATGAATGGATTCGCGCACAAACAAAGGTAGAGGATGTAATCAAGAGTGCGAAGAAGATGAAGTGGAGATGGGCCGGTCACATAGCTAGACGAACAGATGGAAGGTGGACGACAAATGTACTACAGTGGATTCCTAGAGAAAAGAAACGACCGAGACGACGTCCAAATGTAAGATGGGTAGATGAAATCAAGCGTTTTTCAGGAGCTACATGGATGAGGATATCAGCAGACCGAGATATGTGGAAAGAAAAGGGGGAGGCCTTCATCCAGCAGTGG
>JAGDQP010055920.1:0-13043 GCA_022664845.1 Lepisma saccharinum
GTGTCGCGCCTGTGGGTCGGTCGCTACCCCGGAACACGTAATGCTAAAATGCGAAGAAACAGAAAACCTGGTTGGCGAACAAAGAACTCTCCTGGAGGATATGGAAATCGCTGAAGTTCTGAGAACACCAGAACTGGCTATTGTTCTCCAGGAGATAACCCAAAAAGTAACAGAGTATCACAGAAGGAAATTTATATCCGGAGGCGACCGAGGCCGGGCGCGGCGAAGACCAGAGGTTGACCAATAGAAAACAGTTTAGGGAGCTGATACCGCATGGAGGGAAACATGACGCGGACCTCGCGGGCGAGGCGAGTTTGCGCGGCCGGTTCGACGAGCGTGAGCTTCGCTATCAGCAGGCGGTATGGAACAATCCGGATACTAGAACAATCCGAAACTGAAATACATAACGTAAGCAAACTAAACCTAAAACAAAACTCCATTAAAAAAAGAGAAAAATTAAAATAATAACTAAATCAACAATAGTGCACAAAATCAAGATCAGTGAAAGTGCGTAATAGTGAGCGAGTGTGTGACCGCTGGAAACCAGCGGTGTCCTGGTGGGTGCCTTGTTGCAGGAATCCGGCAGCAAGAGACGCTCAAGTAGTAGTGTGCGTGTGTGTGAGTGGTGACGGGAGGCCAAATATAATAGAAGATTAAAACAAGAAAGCGAAAAAAAAACTAAATGTGAGTGACCTGGAATCCGGGACACAAACATTCAAGCATTTTTAAATATATTAGCCTGTAAGTGTTGTGTGTGTGATGTGATGGTGACTTGAGGAACAAGACAAACTTCGTGAGTAATGGAGGTCCCGCACTACCCGAGGTCAAAACTGAGGGAACAAAGGAGCTTCTCGGACTGTCGGAACACCGGCAATCCGAGAATCTCTAGGGACTGCCTGTCCCAAAATGGGAAGAGCGAACAACTGCTCGTGCTGCACGCGCTTGGAAGTGCACAACCCATTTTGTGCAAAGAATGCATAGAGACAGGGGTGGAAGGTGGGTCCCAAAATGAAAAAAAAAAATCCCAAATTCTTTATGAGATAAGAATCGTAACGCTCCGTATATTTATATTAGAGAATAAGATGAGTACAAGGCAACCCTCAACTTTATGTTGTTTTAAGTTAATTTGAATTTTATTTAAGGCCTTTATGAATCTAAGCCTCAGGCTGGTTATAAGGTAATCCTTTCATAGACTCAAAGTAAAACCTTAAGACATAGAACGTAGGTGGAGGGTTAAGATAAACAGCCTACACTAAAATCACTGATTTCATATTTTATTAAATTAGGTTAGTTTAAGTTCGAAATGGCAGGATACTTGCTCGCTCATCTAAGAATGTTAGTCCCTTCTGAGACCTTTCATAAGGGGAAAAAAATCAAGACGTCTACTTATACATTGGAAAAGTTATCGGTACACTTTCCCAATTGATATGAGCATGATATTTCTGTTTCATTTATCGTAACTGATATTGGGGTGCATTCACTAAAGTATAAGATATTTTCAGGCACGAACTTAAGAGGCAGCGGTACTTGGCTACGGCGACCTGCAAAATGAGCGTTCAATTTGACATTGATTTTCGAACATTTCTAAGAATGTCATTATTTTATCAGATTGTTTCGAAACAATTACTCCATATATTGCAAGGAATTGTTAAGCTACTTAATTGAAGCACATGCTTGCTCTTTTCTCTTCAGAAATACAGATTATCACAATGTGCATGAGAAATTTGCTATGCAAAATAATATGTATTTCTAACAGACAATACTTCATGAATACATGTTTACCTTTACAATGCCATGTATTCTGTTTAAGAGGCTATTGAGTCGTGTTACTTCGAAAGAGCGTGATGAAACCAAGATATTCCTAGAAATGTATGAAAATCCATGTTAAATTCGATCATTATTTTGCAGGCCGCCGTAGCCAAGTGTCGCTGCCTCTTAAGGAACTTTTCATAACAAAGAGAAAGCAACTCACATCAATCACATTACAGAATCGAAATGATTCTATACATAATAAGGGCACTATAAAAAATCCATGTACGAATGAATTTCAAGGAAAGAGAATGGTGGTGCCTGGCCTTGCTAAGAAGGGTCAGGTCTTCGAACTTGGTGCTTCCTTAATCTATTCATCTACCAGCTTAACAACCAGCTTCTGTGCATGGGAATATACTTGATACTCCCCAGAGCATACATTTTGATGGAGTGACATCATTTATGTTAACCTTACCAAGAATTAAACCGAGTAAAGATACTTAATTCTCGTTTAGCTAAATTTAAGTACTATAATGCAATCTAACGCTCATAATAATTGATAAAAAAATTTGGTAAACTTTATTTTATATGGGCCAGTCTAGTAACTGTTGACTTTGGCCCGTTACGTTCTAGTTAAGACACCCATGCTCCTGCCGAGACTCGAACCCGGGACCTTCGAGTCGTGGGCATAACGCCTTAGACCGCACTGCTACCAGGTCGGCACATAATAATTGGGTGAGTGATGGGAGGTGTACCTAAAGCTCAACCGTGCAATGTCAGCAGCCACACAGCAAAAATTTTTATGCTCGTTTCTTTAAAAAAAAATCAATTTGTTTATCTTACTTGTTCCAGGGTTACGTTGCAAGTGATGTGAGTGATGTATCTGCTATTCAGTAATAAAGTGCACTAGTGTAATCCTAATTACTTCATAAAATCCCGTTTATGTTGCGTTACACCCCTGCCATAGCATCTTTGTCAATAACATTGAAATATCCAGTTACATTCAAGATGTGATATAATTGAACGAGTATTGAGAAAGTACATGGTGTATTCCTTTTAAGAATTCAATAGGCAGTTTTGGCATAAGCCCGTCAAGTGGAACCACTTTCATGTAACTCAGCATATTGTCACATACGGTACTTAACGTTCAGTTGGGGTATAATCTAAAGTTCATTTATGAATATTTACAGCATAAATTATTATAGTAATTCTTAATTGTATATTAACCTAATTTGATAGCATTAAATCATTCATCAATAATGGACTCAAGTATCTACAATTTTATTTAATTTTACGATCCTTATACAGTATTAGCTACAGGAAATGTTCTCAAAACAGACCAATTAATAAAATTAGCATTTTCGTGTACAAAGATCTAAAATCAATACAGGAGTATAATCTACTTTTCCTATCTTTACTAATGTATTTCTTTAATACACGGCTTCTATAGCACAGGCAAGGAAATCTACCAGTGCGCATATCTTCGGATCAAAGGAATGAATAAAGTTTCTATTTTAGGTATTATTATAATATACGTCCGAATCTGAGGAAACCTTGAAATACCTACCTCCGAACCAGGTAGCCTACATAAGAACAGTTTGAGTCTACGCCACATTCTCGTTCTGATCCAGTGGACGCAAATGATCAAGTGTGTTACGTGATCCTCCGAATTCAAATAACGGCTAACATAACATTCCAGATTTGAAACAATTTAAGACGGAATTAAAAAGAAGACATTTAAAATAATTTTTCATTTAGTATTTGCAATTAGATTTATTTTCTTTCACAGAGAAATCAAAACAAAATAAATTACAGTAGAAAGAATTTATTTCATGATTTGAACATCAGATAAACATATTTATTGATCCACTATGACATTTGATTAATATGTACTCATACAACACCATAAATAAACATGAATACATTATTCTACACTGAAAATCAAAGTACGTTTGAACTGCACAATATGTCCCGAAAACTTCACAATATGTTTCAGTTTTACCACGTTTTTAGTGTGTAATATATGAATTTTTCGTGAAATTCATATGAATTACACCACATTTTCAGTGCACAATATATGAACTTTCGGTCTGCTGATATCCAATTCATGCACAAAAGTGTCACTTAATATGGCAAATGTACTAAAAGTGATCTGAAAACGTACTTCAGATAATGGGAACTTCGGTAAATATGAAACTAATGTGTGCATTAAGGGTAAGAAGCCAATAAAAAGATACATTGAGCACACAAACGGCTCACAATTTTTCAGTAGGTTCATATACAGTTTTTTTACATGCGTTCATATAAAGTTCATTTTTGTGTGCTTTCTGTGCCAGGAAATGTTCATTGTATATAGCAAATTAAGTCATACCTCCCACATGCATAGTTGCAACAGAAATGTTCAACTTTGATGATGAATAGTCTTTAAAAATTGATCGGATTTCAATACCACATGTGCTGTATTTCAAAATGGTGCTTCGGACAATATATTCTTTATGTTCAAACCCCAATTCAAAGTATTTCGAAAGCGACATTTTAACTACTGGAATAACTAATGATGTTTTGCATTTACAATCTTCAGCGTAATCCACAGTTATGAAAATAGACAAGAATGAAAATAATGCGAAATGTCGAACAATTGCAAATATAGGTTTTCAGTATGAAAAGGACTACAGAATTTCAGATATATTCAAGGACTTTCCTCAATCATTTCAAATGAGGTCCGGAATTGTACCTTAACACTAGATTCTGGCGACCTTCTCTCCTGACCTGTATTGGCCTGCGAGGCCAGACAATTTTATTACATTGAGTAGTTTAGGTAGCTTCGATACTATCAGAATATGTTTTTTTTATCTACAGGTTCTTTCGATCAAATTTCAACAGAATATAATCAATATTTAAAATTATATAGTTATCTGAATATTTAAAATTTGCGACCAGAAAACAGAAAAGTTTCAGTATACTCCAGTCTGTATTTGCAACAAGAGTACTGTTAGTGTTGAAAAGTTCATTCGTTGTCATCAAAACACACTATTCACACTAGGAAGCAATGGTTTTTAAACTTTTTTCATGCTACAGTAGTTTGTATAAAGTTCCAAAATAGAAAGATGACAGAAAAAGTAGTATGTTCTTGATTTTGATTTGTTACGCTGCATAAATTAATGCCTCAGTGCTAAAATAACGCACTGTAGGTTATACTTCTATAAACGCCACGATACAGAACAAATGTAGATGAGGGACAAATTAGCTTATTTTTCCTGTTAGCTCATTTTTCCTGATAGTGTAGAATATTCATATGATTTGTACTTTTTACAGACAACTGATTGCTTGCGATTTGTTAAGTATGAATAGAGAAGCCTAATCACAGTGGGTGAGAAGTGATAGTGATTTAATTTTTCTAGTAATATATTGTGATTTTCCCTGTCAAATGCTTTTTCAAAGTCAATATAAATCACATCAACTTGTTTGCCTTCATCCAACAAATTTACAATGTAGTCCGTAACAACTGCTAAGTTTGTTATCGTGGATTTCTGAGAAACAAAGCCGTGCTGCTTAGTTGAAATAACTGGTTGAACATGATTACTAATTCTCTTGTATAAGATCTGTTCAAATAATTTCGCAAAAGCTGGTAATATTGCAATTGGCCTGAAGTCATTAATGTCTCTACTATTATTAGATTTTGGGATAGGACAAACCAGGGCAGATTTCCATTTGTCGGGGAAAGTACATGTTTTAGGGATAAGTTAAATGCTATCAATAGGGAATATTTAAATATATCAACAACCCCTTAACTACATATGAGGGTATGTCATCCGAACCAACTGTCGTATGCCAAATTTTAAATTTCTGATAGCATTTTCAACTTCCCTTAGTTGAATTTGGTCAATGCACATTGTCCCTATTTCATCAGTTCTATTACTAACAGCATAACTATTAAGATTATTATATGTGTGAGAGGAGGATAGAAATACCGATTGAAAATATTGAGTGAATGCATTCTCTATCTCATCATTGCTAGACAACTTCATATCTTAATACCTTCAAATCTTAATACATTTTGGCGGTAGGTGCATTTTTTTTATTTTTCATAAAATTCCATAACTTGCTCGAGTTTGTATTGATATTATTTTCAGAATTAATAGAATAATATAATTATAGAATAATTATAAAACTCTTATAGGTAATTCTAATGTCTTTCTTAATTTCCCTACGTAATCGAGCCAATTCTTGATAGAAAAGTGTTGAGTTCATGTTTTTTACCATCAATTGTTTATGATAATATACCTTGAACTTAAGTTTTCTATTAATATTTTTGGTGAACCAACACGGATACTTTGAAACTGTACTTATTTTACGGGGAACACACCTATTAAATATTTCATAGACAATATCATAGAATTTCCTTCTCCACTCGTTTCGAGGCATAAATTTACATATATATTTATTGCCTCGGTCTTTCTGTGAGTGTCTCTGGCTTAGTCCATGAGGTGTTCTTAAACCAATTTAGGTTTAAACCCTTTCTCTTAGTTATACATATTATTTAGTTCTTAATCTTCAGCGTAATTTAGATCCTTCTCTCAAATTTCTTCGAACGATATGGTCACTACATATTCCTGGTCCTCTATTCCTGAAGGATTTCTACTCAGGGTATCCGCTATGAAGTTATTTCTGCCTGGTATGTATTTAATCGTAAAATTATATTGCTGTAACTGTAAGACTGTTATTTTTACCTGTTATTCAATATACTGTCGTTGGATAGATGTTGGTGGCATTGGTGGTCCAGGTGATCAAGACATTGAAGTACGTTGTAAATGCTCTCGACTTGATTTTGTGGAATTATTACGTACTGATTGAACTTTCGTAAGTCTAGGACTTGTCTTACTTATTCATCTCCCTTCTTTGTCACACGCAAGGGATTGTTGTGTGGACTCAATGATGTCCCATGCCTCCATGTTTTTCCATGTTGTTCCATGCGTCCTATTTTTAAATTCTAAATTCGTTTCTTCCTTAAGTGACTGGGCCATAGGTTATTGTTTACTTTGGATAATTACTTCTTCTTTTAATTTCAGATGGTAAAGAAATGATTTATGACATCTTGGTTTGTTACTGAATAGCACTTTATACTTTATTAATAACTCTTTTAATTTACAATTTTCATCGTCTCTTAAATTTCCAATATTATCAATTTCTGACTGAATTTGCTCGGTCATTACTGACATATCTTTATCCTTTGCTCGTTGAATCATTAAGTTACGCATACCATTGCAATTTTGAGGGGAAGGAGTAGGCTCCAACTTCTTCTCGGATATTCAGTTTAAAGATTTTCCTTCTGTTGATAGCACGGGACCTTGATTCCTTTGTTCAATACTATTAATGCATAGGGCCCCTTTCTGTTTATTATCCTTAACATGTATTACTACTGATGCTTGATTTCCTCCACTTGTTTCGAGGCATATGTTTACATATATGTTCATTGCCTCGGTCTTCCTGTGAGTGTCTCTTATTATACTCTGGCTTAGTCCATGAGGCGTTCTTGTCATACCAATTTATGTTCTTATTTTTGGTATCCACTATATTCTTTTTCGTTTTTCGGATTGTCGGGTTTTGTCTGTTAGTGTCTTGGATGAGATACCTTTCTCGATTATTTCCATTATAATTATTCACTCCATTTGATCTATCACCCTCCTGTCCGAACACATTATTTCGTCTCCCACGAAGGCCATCTTGCCTTCTAAAGTTTTTAGTAATCCCTCTGAGGGATTGAAGTCCGTGCAGGTTAACAATTTCTGAAGGTCATATGGAAGGACATTCAGAGTTTCTTGGAGCAATTCTTCATCAGTAATGTCTGGATCGACTCTTGTCAACTTTGTTAGGAAGTTGGTTGTTTCTTGTTCCAGACTTTTCACAGTAATCCAATCAGGCATGTCTTAAAATACCGTTTTCTCCCTCCTTTCTATAGTGATTCTATCGGCATAATTTTGAATGAATTTGTAACAGAAATCCTGATAGCAATTGATCTTCTAAATGCAACGAACCTTCTGCTCTTCCTGTCACAGCTCGTCCGAGGATATACTTATAGTCCTTCTCTGGAGCTCTAGTCGTTTTAAAGTCATAGGTGAGCTCTTCAAGATATTTTGTTGGGCTGGATTCTTGAACGTTACACTTCCATCTGGTTATGTGATTGTAATCTTCGATTCACTCTCTCGGATTGACCTCTTCTTATCTAAATCCTGTACTAATTTCTGTACAGAATTCAAAGGCTTTGGTACTTTCGTTATACTCCCTCTTCCTCTGAATGGTAGAAGGTTTTAGGAGAGATTTCTACACAATCACTCATTTTGTGAGTAGTTATTCCCTTTGTTAGTAGAATATTTCCTGTAGATTGATATGGTAATCTTCTGCTGACTTATTCCTCTATTTTCTTTTCTACCTGCTGTTTTTCTTCCTTCTTATTGTTTTTTATTGAAGTCGTAATGCTCAAGTTTCATTAAAAACAATAATAATAAATTGAGTTTATAAATTATTGATAAAAGGAAGAAAGTGAAAATGAAAGTAGACTAAATTTCAAACTAAAATAATTTAAACTTAATATAAGTTAACCTCCCACACTCTAACACACACACATACACAAACACACTCACATTCATACTGCAAAAAATACGTGAATATAGATAGTGACACCACTGGAAAGACTACAGAAGTAAATAACAGTATTAATTCATGACAAGTTGTGGGCATCGAAACAAAAAGCGAAGCTGGTCAACATTTAACAGTCAGAAAGAATGAATTTAAATTTACCTTTTCGGTGGGCTTCATCAATCCTCCCCAAAAACTCAACGAATTATTAGTTAAAGAATATAAGGATTTTCAAAGTACTTAAAACTTCTATACGACTCATTAAATTCCTAACGAAGGTCAATAAAACCCACTATAAGTCGCATGGCACTGATAGGTGGTCGTAGAGCATAGACTTAAAATTTGATAATGAAGTTGTCTCTCTGATTGAGAATGACATCGAATTCAATTTGCGGGACACCGAAACCGTAAAAGACTTAGAAAGAAAGAGTTGTGGTGAGGAATGGAAAGCAGTAGGTTCATACGTGATCTAGTATCGCGATTATGATAATCACTCAGAAACTTAAAATGCTGGGAAAAGTAGTGAGGTTTCTGAACACACACGATTTTCAACAGCAGAAGTAAGGAATGTCATTTCCTTCTTTCCGAGACTTTTAAGCGCTGTAGCGTATCGAAATAAGGTGTTAGATGGTCAGAACGTTTAAGATTAAATATGAAACGAACAGAAGCATTTTGAATTCGTTGCAGCCGATAAGTCAGTGCTTCATCTAGGGTAGCAAGTACCACATTGCAGTAATCTAAATGATGCATTACTAGCGCCTGTACAAGAATTTTTTTAAGGGAAATTGGAAGGAAATCGTCTATTCAATGTATGTGAAACGGCAAAGGCATTTCTAGAGACAGTGTTGACATATGCCGTCCAAGTTAGATGTTGATTCCAAATAAGACCCAAATATTTCACCGTTTCCGAGTAAGGAATAACGACTCCATCTAGAAGTGTATTAGGAGACGAGTATCATTGAAGGGACGAAAAGATGGGCTTTGAAGCTATACATAGACATTGAGTTTTAGGTTAATTTATATTCAAGCTATTATCATTTGAGCACTGAACAATCCTTTGTAATTCCTCATTCAGTTTGGCTATAAACTTAATTAGCTCATTTGGAGAGCGGGAAATGTATAATTGGAAGTCGTCTGTGTAAAGATGATACTTACAGTTACACTGGGCTAGAAATCAAATCTAGCAGGACAAAATCCACTGGACTAAGAAACTTCACACGCGTAAAGTGATTAATTTCATGATTAGTAGGAAATATATTAGGAAATATACAAGGACTGATGGTAAATGATTGAAAACATTACTATTTATATAACGCCAAAATATGTAACGTCAGTGTGAATACACTTTACCATTTAAAAAATAACAATGATAAGACGATCATTGTTCTGGCTCACTAAAATCACAAGCAAGAATCAGTAACAGCAGCAACAGTTTTTGAAGGAGACTCATCATCATGATCATCATTGTAGTTGCTGTTGTTGTCTTCAGTTTCATCAAAATCCCGCAACTGTAGCTGGATTTTTAGTTACTTTATAAATTCTTCACCTCTTCCGAAAAGTGAATCCCTTTTATGATCGGCCTTTTAGAAATTATAACTTACAACAAAATCAGAAGTGACCAGACATTAATCTAGCACTTGTTTGGGGAAACACTTCTTAGTATGGGCTTTCCGGTACTTCTTGATACTTTTATGCCGCTCCTTTTGTTCATCATCATATAGCGTGCCACCACCATATGGTAATATAACATTCTCAAGTACTTTTCTACCATTTATCAGATTTCTTTAAACCGTAACACGCATATAACACCACGAATAAAATTTCACGTATAATTGACATACATAGCTTTACTGTTACTTTGGCATATTCCTCAAATGCCTGAACCTCGACTAGGAATTCACAAACAAAGCCATAAGAATTGACGAAAACCGGAAAATCAATTCTTCGGTTGACTTCAGTGATAGACGAGGACAAAGTTGAGTTCTGAAGAACCCAATAGGCCATATCCATATCACTTCACATAGTTCCATACTCATTATAGAGGATGTCGTTTCTGACTGCAGCTTACAACAAAATAACCTGTAGATGAAAAGGGGGCACGTAAAGGCAAAATTTGCTTCAAGTGCAATAAAGACGATATGTTAGTCCAGCGCAGGTTTGAACGCACGGATAGTCGCGGACATTTTTGTACCTCTTTGTTCCTGCCAATACCATTGTGGAATTTCTCGCTTTTCCCATATTCACTTCTGAGCGCACATAAGTACATATACAAGAATTATTCTTGGCTAACTAGCACTCACTAGAAAGTACATACCCGAAAGTACATTTCCCACGTGGAAACATTGTTCCTTTTCACACACACACACCACTATCACAAAGCCTTCGATTTTCTCCATTTATTAGTAACTTTCAATGGGCTACTACGTCACCCGTTTGATATATACTGGCCTTCTATGTGCGGAAAAGTGAAGATCATTTGCTTGGTTATGGCGTGGCATAAAATAATTAAGGAGTATCGATGTCCCAAAACTGACTTTTATCCCGCCAATTTTAACTTTTGGCCCACTGTACAGTACTGCAATACAGATGGCAAATCGTTTAAATACAGTCAGAAAAGAAGTGGACCTAGTGCGCTATCTTCAGGGACACCATGATGAAGAGCTTTCAACGAGGAGTCGATACCAGACACAGCTACATATTGCGAACATCTATTTAAATAATTTTGAATCCATTTTACAGAATAGTCTGAGAAGTTCAAAATCCTTGATAGTTTGAGTAAAAGAATATTGCGATTTATAAAATGGAAAACTTTACCGTAATCAAGGAGTGCAAGGATTGTTATTTTCCCATTGTAAAGAGCATATCGAATGACATCTGTTGTATGAACCAGAGCAGTGGCGTTGCTACAACTTTTCCGAAAACCTGATTGGAAGGGGTTAAGAAAATTATAAGATTGTAAATACAGTAGACGCATCCGGCATTCTATAAACCAGCACGCTCTATTATCCGGCATCTGTCGAGGCACTCGCGTTCAACTTTTTCAGGTTGTGCTAGGGCGCTCACTGACCTTGTCCGCAACGTTACGCTACTGCGCTGGGCTGTGACCGCCATTTTCTTTGTCATCTGCTGTCCGTCTGTGTTGCACGCAGTTATACAGTGATATTTACGACAATTGTAGCCTTTTTGCGTTCGTTTAGTGTTTGTCGTGATGTCAGCGTTCACTTAAGTTTAGCGTTTCGTGCTTTGTAGCGGTTAAATCTATAGACGTTAGATTATCCGGCAAAATCGGTTATCCTGCAGGGCCGCGATCCCGACCGTGCCGGAGAAAAGAGCATCTACTGTAAGAACGGATCTCATCACTTACAATGTTTTCTAGAGCTTTGGAAAGAGCTGATAAAATACTAATAAGTCGAAAGTAGTCAGCACAGCATATTACTTTTGCTTTGGGGAGAGGTAGAACGCGAGATATATTCCACAACGTAGGAAAAGTGCTTGTGGCAATTGATACGGGGAAATTTCATCTGCTCCTATGGCTGAGGATTTTATTCTATCGATAGTATTTTCAACTATCAGCGGGCTTACATCTGTCATGGAGAATGAAGTTCGGCTGTTAGAGCAGGATGCATTGCCATTAGGGCGCTTATATTACAGAAATGTTCATTAAGAGTGTCAGGTCAGGCTGATTATCTCAGATCTATTTTGAACCTAACAGCATCCCCCGCTTCTAACTCACAACCTCACGCTCACACTTCATTCTATGTCTTAGCCTCTTACTTACTCGTCCTCACCTTAGTATCAATGTCTCAAAGCTTGAACTCACTCGTGCTCACGTTTACTTGAAGTTCACAAAAATCGCACTCACTTCCGCTCACTCTCACTTGATCACAACCTTACAATCCCTCGCGCTCACCCCTCCCTTTAATTTCACAAAGCTCACACTCGCTAGCGCTCGGGCCCACTTCAAGCTTACAAAATGCGCACCCACTCGTGCTCACACTCACCATCGACTCGTGACGATGAGTGAACGTGAGGACCGAGCTTATAAGCGCCAAGCAAGTGATCTTGCGCACCTACACATATTTGTACTCTAAGCTGTAAGTCACCTGCTGACAATAATAAAAGTAAGATAAGATAAACGGAAGAAAATATAAACAATCTGTTTAGAGATTGAATTGTAAATTCTTCCTGCAGCTCAGCGGAAATTGGCGATTTTCCGTTATTACTAATGTGTATTTGGATAGAGATAAGAACCAATTAACATTTTTTAACATAATATCCGTGTTCAGGAGCCCAAACTGAATTTTAAAACATTTAAATATCTCATGTATTAATTATATTGCTGTATCGAAGTGTATGCCATTTCTAATTTCATAGCGAATTCAAGAACGTTGTAAATTAAGAACGTCTGTAAGATTGACGTCGAAAAATTATATGTAAATCTCGTTTTTCTAATCATCTGGTTACCGTCTCTCTTTTATATCTGGTGTAGTAAAAAGTAATCCATTATTTTTGCATGACATTGAAGGCTTGACTTACCATAGTTAGAATGATCTGATTTAGGTCACATATGCGCCGTTTTGTTCGATAACGTGTTGCCATTTGGAAGGTAATATCATGATGCCTCTCTCATAGAAGCCCTTGTCCCTATTGGCAAAAAA
>JAGDQP010055921.1:0-13043 GCA_022664845.1 Lepisma saccharinum
TTTGTTGCACAATGAGAACAAATATCCATCGCTTCCACTCGCCCATTACGTGCAGATGAAGGAAGACTACAATAACATGAAAACGTTGCTACATGTCCTGCAGTATGATGTCGATGGTTGGGAGGTATTTGGTGATTTCAAGTTTATAGGTTTGTTGATGGGTCTTCAAGTAGGGTATACCAAGTTTCCCTGTTTTCTTTGCCTCTGGAATATCATGGACCGTGCTGCCCACTACGTCACAAAGGTCTGGCCACAGCGTGCCGAAGTTCTTCTGCCACCACTTCACTTTAAATTAGGAATCTTCAAGGAGTTTGTCAAGAAACTTGATCAGGAGTCGGCGGCATTTTCATTTCTGTAGCGGATGTTCCCGAAACTGTCGGCAGCCAAAGTGAAGGCCGGAGCTTTTACAGGTCTATATGCGAGGAAAATTGTTTTGTCAGATGAATTTCCTTCCTTACTGACACGACAGAGAACGCAGCTTGGGTGTCATATGTCGCAGTGATACAAGGTTGTCTGGGAAATCACAGAGCTCCGAATGGTCTCGAGCAGTTGGTGCAGAATTTAATTGACGGCTAATGCAAAATGGATTGCGGCATGTCCCTCAAGTTGCACATGCTGCATTTTTATTTGAATTTTTTCAAAGATGACCTGGGGGCCTTTTTGTAGCAACAGGAAGAGAGATTTCATCAAGACATTTCCCATTTTGAACGACGTTATCAGGGACAGCACAATGAAAGTATGATGGGAGACTACATCTTAGGGATGATCAGGGACAGTGGCGTACTCGTGATGCGTAAAAGTAGGAAAATTGTTCATTTTCCAACATCTTCTCAACATTAACGCTTCTACAGACCAAAGGGTATGTCTGTAACCATTCACATGTGTTTTTATACTTATTACTATCTATAATCTTGTTATTGCATATTGTTAAGCTACATTAATGTAATGCATATCTTGTATATACAAGCTACTGCTAATTTTATATCAAATTTTCAAAATATATCCTCTAAAACCAAAGTCTCGGACCAATGGTTTGGCTTTTGGGTAATGTCTCGTCAGTGTGAAATAGGAAATTCATATTAAAACCCAAGGACAAGAAAAAAATAAAATTTGTTACATAGTGTAATTAAAGCAAGTTATAATCAATTATCACGTTTCGTATCGTCTACTTCAACTGAAATATGCCCAATTTATCGATATAAGTACTTTGACCCTAAACCAATTGAAGAAACAGCAACGCCTACTTCAGCTTTACGTGTTGGGCTTGCATTTTGCATAAATATATATGACGTGGTCATTTCCTTTGATCGCTAATAACTGGTAGATTTTGCTCGTCAGTACACGGTGCCTGCGTGACTTTGATCCTATAGTGGTATGAATAACTTGACCTCCAAAGAGATTTCGAGCTTGTTCAAACTGTTCACGTAACTTTTATACATCATACCATTTAAGTACAAGGGGTTTACTGAACCAGTTCGATTACAACTTATACTGCAGTACCAGTACTTAATGAATGACATGTATTAATTTCCGTACTCATGAAGGAGCAGTTTCACACATCCAGTTTCTGATGCAGTGGATATGTAATCACACTGGGATGCTTCTTGACATATTAATACAGAAAATTTTCCACTTAGTTTGTTGTCTGTCTTCTGTTCATTGGACGTTTTCAAATATCATTAAAAACAAAAGGTTACCATGTCACAGTTCCTCCGTTTCCTTTGACATGTGTATTCTTGACTTCTCCCGCATTATTTTTGCTTTGTATCTCTTTCGTCATAACTAATGTTACTTTTACCCTATAAAAGTTGTGGTTTTTCATGCACAAATCGTCCATACTTCAATAATTTCAGAATTTGGATCACTTTTATCACAATCTGTTCACAGTATCACAGTCTGATATATCGTTAATTCTAACGTATGGTCGAATGTAACTGAGCGTCCCGGTTACATTTTGTTTTTAATCGAAATTAAATTTCATTTATTACGCTAACGTGACGCTAACGTTAACATTGGGAATGTTAGCGAGGATTTGGCGAATGACATACTCCCACGGGAGTGGCGGGATCATTGGCCGACGCTCAACTGTCGAGGGCACCAAGTCCCCTAATGGCAAACGAATTTGAAACTATATTTGTAAGTTTATAACACACTACTTTGACTTGGCTCTTAAAGTTGAATTTGAACCATCACAAGTAAGTGGAACAATGAACGAAAAATACTAGACCCAGTTCCTCAGATCCTTGCAGAATTCATATACTTGCAAATTTAGCAGGGAAGTGGGACTACCTACATTGGATTCGCAGCTTGACATGTATGTAACCACTGCCTTTGAACAAAATGGAGTATTTACATTTCTTTCTACAATTGAGTAGATCAAATCAGTTTCAAGTTATTGCGAAAATGTATTTGTACTGTAATTAGACTGCTAATTTTAAGACTTTCCTCAACACATATATGCAAATATATATGCCTAGAAATTTCCAGTAACATGGCTAATAACACCCATCCACGTTACAATTAAAAATAAAAGGCTGAATCGAAGTCGACCTTCTTATCGACTGAACTAAACTGCAACAAATAAGGTAAACTGGATGAAAACAGTATAGCGGTGCAAAAATGCGTTGTATAAAACCCCCAAAATTTAACATAATTTACTATCATGACTTATGGAATGTTATAGTCACTTTTTCTATTTGCCAATTAGCAATCGTATTCCTCATTCACTTAGAATGTCCCATTTTTGCTAAGGTAAGTGATCAAAATGGCGGCAGAATTACATATTAGGTTCGGATTGGAAACCGCTTTCATTTTCTGCGTATGTACGAACATCACAAAAGAAATGAAAACTCAAAATTTCCAGTCCAACAGAAAATATCTGTATTTCTCCAGAATACCTGAGAATATTAAAATTTAACTGAAACATTACTGGATATACCAAGACACTTCCTTAAAACTTTAAACAGCGTAGCTACCTACCTTAAAGGCTCTACATAATGGTGATATAGGACTAAGTTTCTAGGTATGGGAGGCTACCAATTAAATTTTAGTTTAACAACGAATACGGAGAATTTTAACTATGTTAACAACAACGTATATTACATGCTTGTTTAATATGCATGCTTGTTGAAATATATATTCAGATTGGTCTTCCGCTTGTTTCTCTGACGGCCCTTGAGGTAAAAAGACATTTCTCATTTCGATGTACCTTTTTGAATATAATGAGCAACACATTTCTTTCTTGAATCAATTGCAGTGAACAGGTTTAAATCCCAATAAACTAATCAAGCCTTTCTCGAACCTACGCCCTCAACCAAACTGAAAACCTAGTGGCGAACGTACCCTCAACGTTTCATACACATCGCGGCAAGTCGATAGCGATTGTATTTTAACTGTCACCTGCAATGCGGCTGTTTTTTATTAACAAGTTGCAGTTAATTTTCAGGCGGTTATAGTTGCCTTGCTTTCTACCAAAATATCTCCGATTTTTTTAGAAGTGTGGTAATAACATTGAAGTAATGTTTTCACCGCTAGAAAATAAATTAATAATGGTGTGCTACAAGATACAATGTTAAAAATAAAGGTAGAGAATGCTGGGTTTCAACCACCGGTTCACGAAACTGTTGTATCGGTCCTCAGGCAATTAATATATTCAATTATTCAACACTCACTTATAAATTTCGACAGTCTTGAGTAAAGATTAAAGTTCATATATTACTTTCTAAAACAACTAGTATCAGAAAGCGTGGTCCTATCCTTTTAACATCGAATAAACCTCTACTTAGCGGCATCTTGCCGGTTCGTGAAAGATTTTGCTAATAGCTTGGCGATCTGTGAGTACTAAAAGATTGAAAAACACTGGTCTAGAATATCATTTTATGTTCATCACTAATTTCTATAGTGAAATGATATTTCGTTGTACGACATTTTATAAGCAAATTGGGGCCAAGAGATGGTACAACTTGACATTTCTAGTTTTTGCTGGATATCTATTGATATTGACGGTAACAAAGGACATAATTTAAACAGTTTTAATACTTGAAAAGTTGCAACAGACTTAGAATTTCAATCTACATTCGCCACTTAAACACATATCAAGCACTGTGCTTCTGTATTATGTCTCCTAAACTTTAGAACGAGAATTCTGAAAATAAGTTTCATAATATTTTATAGAGTAAAAAATAAACTCTGCAACAACATGTAGCCAGATCTCACCTGATACAACTTCAAGGTGTACAAAATCGTGCAGCTCGAATGACTACTGGACATAGCAGAGATACAAGAATAATTTAGTTACATGAAGATCTATCATTACCACTACTTACAGAAGTCATTGACTTTAACTGTCGTTCATTCTGGCACCGCATGATCAACTCTCCTTACCCAACCTTACATACCATTGGAACCGCCCAACCTCTTAGACATACCCATCGCATGCCTCATCCCAGATAATTATATTTCTCATAACTCCGATTACCTGTCACAAACTCATGATTTAAGCTCTTTCTATGAAAGGACTTTAAACACCCAGCCTCACTGCAAACTTATAACATCTTAGCCTAGCTACGCAAATCTCTCTTTCCTCCCACCCTCGTCAATAATAATTCAAACAAATCACTTCAAACCTCATGTTTCGTAAGTTATAACTTAACAAAATTCATTTTTAACAATGACTGTCTTAGGGATGCGACAATTGCTCCCTAATCAATTCAGATTTTTAACATTCATCTCGCCAAAATTCAAAACATTTGGAAGGCATGAGCAAACATGCTCGACACTTCACATTCCAATCCCCTCATTTACTCTGACTGACTGTTCAAATATTGTGTCTTTGTCCTTTATTATATTCCTCTATAAAGTTGACCTCCAAATTGAATATATAATAATAAATAGATTATTATATTTAGATCGAAGATCTTTGGATAGAAATCTATTTATGTCGCTGGTACCTAGTTATAAGTGATGTCCTATAATTATGTATGTTTCACGAGAAATTATGCAAAAATCCAGAAATTCTATAATGCTTGAAATGCATATTTCAACGTTACTGCCTATTTCTACTTATGTTACACAAAACTTAATTTTTGCACCATTTTCACCGATGCTGTATACCTCTGAGGTAAGCAACGAAATTCAACAATACAACAGTGCCGTGAGTACTGTTGCCCCCGCTCTTTTAATCTAGAGTGGCAAACAACGGAGCAGCAAGGGTTTGACGGAAAGGAATTACAACGTCTTGAGCGGGAGATAAAGCACTATATTTAGTTATGCGTGAAACATGCATGCATTTATAAAACGGACCCACTGGATCAGGGCTCAGAGTGTCAAGTTTGGGGAGGCTCAATTTTGACATAACAGCTTTGCTAGAATAGAACGCGGGAAAAAAGAGCCGGGCAAAATAGAACGGCTACAAAATACCGATGGTCATAACAGATTGTGCCACGAAAACGCTATCGTCAAGACTCCTGCGTCATTCTCCAAATTCTGACAGTAATTGTTTTTTTAACGAAATCCAGGACAACTTACGCCAGGGTCATCCTAAACGATATATATTTTCGTAGCCAATAACAAAATCAACAGGATGGACTTGATAGAATCTACTCTGGAAATATTTATTTCGTCATCAATATGTGTGAGGGATGATAACCTGAGAAAGTCTTACAGAGAACCCCCAAAAGTATCCAGTGTTATTGCGTACATAAGGAAAAACACAGTAGGAAACTGTTCGTATAATAACCAGGTAGAAGCGCAGATAGTGAGTGGGGCTGCAATAATAATAATACTCACTGGAAACACTTTGGGACGCCTTATTTACTCCACAAACACCTGACTTAGTGCTCAGACACTACCAACGTTATCACAGCAATCAATGTTCTATACACCGTCAAATTTTAGCTCTCACTGCAGGATAGATTGTAACACCGTGATTTCGAGTCAAGTTAAGGTTATCGTAAGTTTCGACGTGTATGTCTGATAGAACTGGAAATTACAAAGTTTAATGAATTATTGTAGAATGTGATATGCAAATAATAATCTCCGTAATTATTTACTTGTTGGCAACACATTTCGGCGGTTGATCCACCAACGCCGGTATACGTTACGAAACTTGAACAAATAAAATGGGGTCATGAAGAGGAGAACGACATTATTCGTGAACTTACAGCGGCCCACAGAATGGATGGTTGCGAAATTGAAATACCGATGGCCTCACTGTTCCTGCGAATGACGAAATAGACCCACAAAGCCAACGGATCATCGTAACACGCTTTGCCGCAAGGTGTGCAAAATCTCTCTGAAAACAATCTTGCAGATACAAACAACAATTAGCAAAATAGTCTGTGCAAAGGACTGCAATGTTTAAGCGCGTGTTATGTGCTCCATGCCAGGCAGTTGATGGTTCACGAACGGTAAAGTTTTCTATTGCTGAAACACTGAAGTGACAATTGAAGAAATACGATTAGTGAAGTAATGAGCCTAATTTTATTAGCCTATATATAAAAAAAGCAGATAACGGGTGTTCAGAAGCTAATTCGGAAAACCCAAATCTGAAGGAGCGTTCTAAATACATCTGTAGGAAATCAACGAGTTTTTCAAAATTTGTCGAGCATTGCCTGAGTACAAAACTTAGAATTTCCGGGCAAATGCGCACAAAGCAAACGTAATTTAAATTTATATCGTGAAAACTTAAGAGGATTTTGACCAATGAAAAGGAAAGTAGACTGTGACAAATAACAGAAAAACTACGAACCTGGGAACTTAAAGTAAGTAGAAAGTTCTACATGTGAATTTAAAAAGATAGCTCGAAAATACAAAAGACAAGAAACTTGTGTAATATATTCTTTAAGGTTAAAAATTAATTAAAAATTGATGTTTTTAAAAAAAACATGCTTTTTAAAGATGGACTAAAAAGTAATAAATTGAATTAATCTTATGAATCGGAAAATAAAAGTAATTAATCTTATCATAAAATCATAATATCTAAGAGCACCCACGCATTTATTTTCCGATTCATAAGATTAATGCAGTTTATTACTTTTTAGTCCATCTTTAAAAAGCATGTTTTTTGATAACCCCTTTTTATTTTTTTTAAAATAATAAATAAATAAAAAAGTTAGATAAAAAGAAATTAGTGAAAAAAAATGACTCAAAATTAGGAGAGAAGATCAAAATAAAGTAAACGAACGAAAATGGTAGGACCTGAAATTACCCTTGATTCACTTGTACTAAAATCACTTACTATGTAACCAATAGATGTCAAGCGGCTCTCAAAATGCTTTTAACTGAATTCTGTTGAGATTATTTAAGATCTTATATTATTCTCCGGACATCTTTTTTAGAGTTATCTTTTATGTCTGGAAAGTAAAATTAAAATATATAGACGAAGAAATACATGTATTGACTTCCATGTGAAAATGTTTAGTTGCAAATGGTTTTAAGCTAAGCTAGTACAACAAAATTACACAGATTTTCGCTTCATGTTTCTTTTCTTATCTGTGATTCAAGAGTAAAATACATAGAAAATTTCCAAAACTTATTTATACTTGTACAACAAGTCTGCAATGAAACCCTGTACAATACTAGTAAAAAGATTTTTAAGCTTTCAACACATATTTTAATGGAACCAGCTTCTAAAGAATGTTTTTTATGGTACGGATGCAACATTTCTCACCTAAAAAAAATCCAGCATACCAGGAGACAAAATTGAAATTGATATAAAATTATATTACAATAAGTTAAATCAGAATCCATACTACAACTAATAAAACTGAAGAGTTGAGATTCGTAAGACGTCCGTCAGTAGTTCTTATTATAGACAAGCAATTTTAAATTGCTATAACGTCTGAAGGATGAACAATTTCGAACGGAATTGATATACATAATTAGTTTACTTCTTAATTTATCGAATTCAAAACTAAAATATTGATGACTGTGCGTATAATATCATGGTACTTAATATCTTCTAATTTTTATTTTTCAAAATTTCGGACAGACTCGACTTACACCACTCTGATTCTCAACCTTTCAATTTTTTGCCTTCATGTTATCTTCATTACATCTAGCAATTCAATGAAAATAAAATAAGAAATCAGTTTAAGAATAAAGCCAGAACTAATGTTACTTATTTACCAAAGTGCTAAAAAGATTCAATAAAAAAATCGGCATGAAACGAAATGCAGTGAGAGGAATTCGTAGCTGTATTATGGTTAGATTTAGTCAATATTATATTTGGTAAGACATTTAGAGAACTGAAATAGGTCTTAAATATTCTTCAATTATTTTAATTAAGCGCATAGAGAACCAAGGTTATTACAAGCGTAAAATTACACTATCGTACCACATTGATTGTGCACAACATTATTTAGCAAGTGGGGTTCGCAGATGGCGCTTTCGAGACCTCTGAATTCTGCCTATGACGCGTGACGTCAACGTGGTAGCATGAGCTTGGTCAGTTATCAGTGCTGCCTCAGTTTATGGTCGTGGCTTTTTCGATAGTACAAACGTATTATTCACATTTCTGCATCTAAACTCTGGTGACATAATTATCCTATTTCTATTTTCACGATCTCCGACATATCTACTTATCTCAACACTTGGTCATTAGAAGTCCATATTAATAATATAAAAGTGGGAGCAGGATTATCTTAAAACTTCGGTTAAACCACGATATTCTGTATTTAAAACACCATTGCAAACATTTGAACCCTTGTGAAGAAAATAGCGTTTATAACCCTTTGAGCATTATAATTATTATTCAATCAAATAACTTGTAACGTCGCGATTAATATAAAGGAAATTGAAATTGAAAATATACAGCAATTGTTATTCAGCCGGTAATGTTTTACGGATGCGAAAGTTGGAGTACGACTCTAGCAGATGAACATAAATTACATGTGTTTTAAAATAAGGCTTTGGGAAATATATAGAGACCGAAACGGGAAGATATGACTGGAGAATGGAGGCGACTGCAGAATGAAGAACACAGGCTGTACGATTCACCAGATGTTGTAAGAATAATGAAATCGCGTCGACTAAGGTGGTCATGTAGGGGAAAAACGAAGATTATATTGTATCCTGGTTGGATAGGCGGATGGAAAGAGACCGATGGGAAGACAGAGCCGTCGTTGGGATTTGGGAGGACAATATTATAAGAGATATTTGAGTAGAAGGCGTTCGTGATGAAAACCTGCTTGATCTAGCCTAGGATAGAATGGAATTCCATTTAATTATTATTATTATTGAAAATACGTTTTCAAGAGTTACTAAGTAACCCATGCCTAATTCAAGTAGTACCAATATAACAGGTTTACCTAATTCCATTGTATCGAAAGGAGGAGGAATTGATTTGCGGAGCTAAGAAAGAATCTTTGACTCATTGAATTATACATCACTCATTGATGATTACGAATTTACGTAGAGAGCAAAACTAGCAGGTAAAAGCCAGGAATTCGATATTTTCTACTTAAATACGCATAAAATAACTTTTTTATATATGAAGTATAAATCAAATCATGATCTATTATCTAGTCGTACATGAAATCTTTAAAGAACCTTAATAACACACGAAGCATAATTTTTCTCAGTGTATCAAATAGAAATAAGTAATACCAAATTTTTGTACTAGAAAAACGTTTTCTTTAAATCCTATTAAACAAATACGTATTATGACGACTTTTGAATAATTAATACAAAAATGAAAATGATAAAACTGAAAATTTTGAATAAAATATTAAAATAATACTTAATTATAAAAAATATTACCATTCCTTTGCGTTTGATCTCGCGTAAGTAAGTCTTTAATCATTCTTTCGGGTTTTGTACATCTTGTCGTTGATGTAACTGTTCCGTATGACATTCTACATATTCAGGGCTAACGCTGAGAAGAAACAACAGCATTCACTTTTCATGATGCACTATATGAAGGTTGTAATAATTAAGTACGGAAAGACTGTTCATCATCGTACGTTTAACCAATTTACTGAGCATCAATTTACCCTTTGATTATCAAAAAACGAAAAGATAAATTAGATATGTAATGTGAAACAATGTGGGAATACCACAATTTCAAAGATCAGAAGAAAATAATTGGCCTGTCATCTTAATATATTTTCATACGTAGTAGCAGAGCTTTGCACATCGGATAAATTCTTCTGAGCGAGTAAGATTTATAATTAACTGTCTATGTTGTAAGGTTACAATTTACAGGTCTAGAAAGTGAATTTTGAACTTTGATTTATATATGGTCTTTTGGCATCTTTGACGTAGGCCAGATAGGGTAGGTCAAGTAAGTGGAAGATATTGGCTAGGTACTTATTTAAGGTTTTAAGGTGTGATCCCGACATTCACCTGGTGAGATTGAAGAAACCCCCAGAAAAATCTCCGTCAGGATGTGTTGTCCAAACTCACGTGCCTACCCATTATCTATCCGGAATCCGCAACGTTACTCCCTCAATGAGAGGTAATGGTAGAAAGTGTATTGCAATTTACTGGTCTGGTGTAACTGGGAATAAAACGGAATACGCTGAACTTCTTCACTACACCACTGGACTAGGTGTGTTTATTTGTCCACATTAAAAAAGGGGGTTAAAACTAGTTCATATTCACTGGTGTTCTCTGTTTAGTTTTAAATCCATCTATTTCTTATTTCATGTAATGTATGAGATTAGACCAGGAGTTCTTAACCTGGGGGTCGCGGGATGTGTGCAAGATGGTCGCGAGGGTAGGTGAAAAAATAAATTTAGCTAGGGTTTTGTAGGTTAAAACTAATAATTTTCAAAGATCGTATTTTGTTTTGCTTTCTGCTTTTAGTAATTACTGAAGATAATGTAGTTTGCTGAATAGTTTGGGATAACATAATTAGTATATTTATTACAATTACCGGAAACAAACTGCTAATATTTTGAAATGAAACGCAAATATTACACAAAATAAAATAATTGTGAGTCACAGCTAGAAAGCTTGGTGAAAGGAGCTAACCGGCTAGAAGCAGTGTGCGAATTAATGGGGGGGGGATGCTCGGGATTTCCCCTCCCCTGGCAAATAAGTTTCCACCCTGACAAATTTATTTCTCGTCCCTGCCACGGATAAATTTATTCCGACTAGAAGATGTTTCGATCAAGATTAAATAGAAAATCGGAACATTTTATTTTGTCAGAAATTAAAACTATTTTCATGCAAGTGACAAAGGTATATGGACTTTTACTAACAGCCAAGAAGTATATTTGAAAGCAACTTCTTTTGTGATGTTCATGAAGAAGCTTAATGTGGAAAATTTAGTATGATTGATTTGGTTGAGTAATCTCCTATTGGAAAATGGGACTCTCTCTCTGCTGGTCTAGTGGTTTCCGTCACTGACTGTTGATCGTGGGGCCTCGGGTTCGATTTCCGCCTCTACCAAGATATGTTTTCAAAGCGAGAGGGTGTGGTATGATGCCCGCCCAGGATCGTGATGCAACTGGGAAGCTACTGTGAATAAAAGACAGTGGCGATCAAAGTTTCGACTCTCCTCTCCCAACAAGTCTGGTCAGCGTGGGAGCAGTAGACCCAACTTCTCCCTCCGGAAACTGACCTGCCTACTGTAGCAATTATGACAAAATGAAAAATGATGGTGACAAACCAACACGTGCTCACAAGTATGCATAGTTTTGAAATACTGTATCGTTACATATTTCAATTAATATTAGTTTTCCTACAGTTTACAAATCGGGGCCGTTGAGTTCATATCTGAAATAACCTTCTCTCCAGCTATTTTGGTTGAAGCGCCAGAGCTGAAACCGCGTCACTCTTGGTGACCTGGCCTGACTGAATTAGCTGGCCTGGGGTTCCAATGATCCAGTCTAAAACGATAGGCCCTTGACGCGGTCTAAACTTGAATCAATAAACGTTTGAACTGGTCTTTGACTTGAATGGCTCAACTAACTTGGTTATCCGGTTCTGGCACAAATGACATGACTTCATCTGTGACCCCAGATGATCGAATTTTGACCCAATCGGTACGGTGACTCAACTTTGACCCGGTATTATCCCAATGTGATCTAGTCTTGTTTCTGTGGCTTGAATCAAACGATATTGTAATTTGTAAGTTTTCTTTAGATCTGAGCATAAGAATAAACAATGATATCTAGTGATGTACGGTTTTCCAAAATATGATTCATTATTAACATGAAGAAATACACTTATATTAAAATCATTTATTCTAAATATTGTAAACTTAATTTTCGGTGTATTATTACAAATTTTTAGGCTGTAATTAAAATATATCGTATTTTTAGAAAACCTAAGATTTTTGCTTTGAATTATCTACCAGAAAAGAAAAATATACTTAGAAAATATGGAATGATTTTCAACGTTTCTGCGACAATGCATAACTATATTGTATGAGGTACAGAGTATCCACA
Source organism: Lepisma saccharinum (assembly GCA_022664845.1). Classification (NCBI taxonomy): domain Eukaryota; kingdom Metazoa; phylum Arthropoda; class Insecta; order Zygentoma; family Lepismatidae; genus Lepisma; species Lepisma saccharinum. The sequence goes on from JAGDQP010055921.1 coordinate 12,396, forward strand.
ATCGATGTGAACACCACACAATCATCAAATGTACTGGTGAGACTATCATTTTCCAAAATTCCCCAAAGATGCTGCTTACCATGATAAATTTATGAACTTAGAATACAAGGAGTAGAAAAAATATTGTTCCGCAGTACTAGTATCATGATTGTTAGTGTAGAAAATGTAATATCGACATAGATTATTATTTAGTAATTACGTTATAGGCTGACATGAATCCTTGAAAAGCATTAGTTTCTCGTAGTAGGAATTTAGGGAAAATTGCATTTTTTTCTTTCTTATTACAACATTTTGAAAAACATTTTTTGATTGTTTTACCCATTATAATTTACTCGATTAATTAAAATACTGAATCTAATCTGTTCTAAGCTCAATACAAATATATTGAGGAATTAATTGGTTTTTGTCCCTACTACACGAATTCAATATTAAACTATTTAATTGTATAAAAATAAGTACTGTATATACACGGTGCGGCAAATGTAATGCCCTTTTTGCCGGCCAGAGTTATGCAAAGCGTATTCAAAGCTTATTCATTATTTTTTGTTTTCATTCCTTATGCGTATTACAATCATTGTATGGTTGTAATTACAAATACTGACATTATATTTAAAGATTCCTTGAGGTAAAAAGAGAGCATTGTCCAAC
>JAGDQP010055922.1:0-13043 GCA_022664845.1 Lepisma saccharinum
TACAAATTCTCTAGGAGTGGACAAAAGCGACACTACAAACTCATTCGCTGTATTGAATACGTGGGCAGCTCTTTGAATGTTGAACACCATCTCAGGGAATATTTATCTCCTAAAGATATAAGCTTAAGTTAGGGACAAAAATTATGCTTTGTTTCTACTGCCATAAAAGACAGGTTAGAATATTTTTAGGTCTTTACTCATATTTGGATCAGACCCACCCCAGGAACTAAATTATTCCATCACCATTTTCTTCGTTCACGCAAACTCCATGATCATTTTCTTTACAAGATCGCCCGATAATTACATAATATTAAGGCCTACATAAAATAAATATATTAAAGTATACAACTACATAGTATGAAGTTAACTTACCTTATTTTACTCTTTATTTCACTCCTCTCGTTGTGCATTTCTTCTGTACAGGTGAAAAAAGATAAACTAGATGGCGCAGTGAATGTAAGTCTCGTCGTAAAAGATAACAGATTACCTGTGTTGCCAGTACAACATTTGAAAAACAGACAAAAACAACAGAGAGAAATTCTATTTAACACCAGGAGACAATAGCAAATTCTTAGGGCTGATTTTCAAATACGTTTGCGTTGCTTGCTTTGCTTGCGATTTGGGTGAATAGACAATTGAAAGACACGTTACAACATGTAATAAACACACCACAAAACACCACGTGTTTCAATTGGCTATTCACCTAAATCGCAAACAAAGCAAGTTTTCATGAAAATGAGCCCTTACCGAGCCGCTGTAGCTCAGTGGTATGTCGGTCCAGATTGCTGAGTGATTAGTGCGATAGTCTACCGACCCAAGGATCGTGGGCTCGAATCCTGCCTCGGGCATGGAAGTTTGTGAGTATGTTTTAACAATACATACAACACAGTTTTGAACAGTTGAGAACATTACATAATAAAGCCGCTTAGGTCAAATTAAAAAAAATATATATTATAGCGTTGGCGTAGCATTCGGGAGGTCATGGGTTCGATCCCAGTGGACGACCATCATGACTGAGGTCTTTCCAGGTTTTTCCTCAGTCACACCAGGCAAAGGCCGGAATGACACCTTCAACATAGGCCCTGACAAATCCTTTCCCCTTCCCTATCCCGCCTTGAGCCTTAGATGCCTAAAGGTCTTAAATACATAAAATTCAATAGCAAATTATTTTTAAAGCAATGTTTCTATTAAATAATAAAGTATTTAATGAATATTAACGTGATATTAAAGATGTCGATTATTGTTTGACTTCCAATTAGTATTTGAACGCAAGCCTGGAAGTAGAAAAAACATCGGCAAGTAGTAAAACATCGCAACGCGTTGGTTTCGCTTTTCGGAAGCCCTGGGTTCAATACCAGAAGCCAACCATCCTAATTAAGGATTTCCAATGTTTTCCTGAGATGCACCAGACAAATGCTGATAAAGTATCCTTAACTACGGCCTGCACCCTTTCCTCTACACTATCACGGTCAGAACCATTCAGAGATGAATGAATTAAATTCGAGAAGTAAGTAGGAGGAACTGAATTCTTATTTTCGACCTTGAGGAAACTTTGGCTCAGGCCGAAGGAAGGATGATGAGAAACTTTGTGGAATGAAGAAAGTGGAAGGAACCGGGAGAACCCCGTGAAAAGTGTAGACAGTGCAAAAAGGAAATCTAGTGTTAAAACAGTAGTCCTGGCAACGATACATGAAACACCTGTGTATAGAATATTATCTAAATCAAAACAGGGTAAGAAAGTGGCGCATTAAAAAATCAATAATCCAAACCAGTTTCGAAAGAAATAGACTTTTTTTTTACACACACATTGCGCATATAACAAGTGTATTTGAATATTTCACCATTCAATATTACATGGAAGAAAACGTTTTTTTTTTTACCTTTAGTTTTAAGAGGCACGAAAAAGATAATGTTTTAATAATAATCATAATAATACAGCTGCCGTGATTATGAGGCCTCCGTACCAACGCTGCGTCTGTGTGTTCTAATATTTTTATATTGCTGAACAAATGACAAGAAATAATGAAATTTTCGAAAGCGAGCCCAATAATACTTGTGAATGTGAATGAAATGAACTGCCTGATATTTTCACTGTTTATTTTTGCTAAGAAATTAGAAACCCGAAATTGCATAGGCGTATAAAGTCGTAAATTACGCGTATTCTAATTTCTCATAGATAATGTCAAAATCTCAGACAGTTCATTTTATTCACATACGCAAATAATACTGGGCGTTTTCCGAAATTTCGTTATTGCTTTTCATTTGTACAGATCCTTAAACATATGAAACCTCACACACACAAGAAGCAACGTTGGTACGGAGGCATCTTAATTTTTCTCACTTCGGAATGGAATTTGGTGCTCTCATACTGCCGGCAATTTGGCCTGAAGTTTTCAAGGGGTTTCTTCAGTCCCACAAGGTGAATGTCAGGGTGGTACCTCAACTGAAGGCTTGACCGATTAATACGTAAACTTAGTACGTAAAGCATTAAAGTCATCCTCAAGGCTGGATTTAAAAAAACGTTTCATGAGCATAAATAAGTCATACAACTGTTAGTCCCTGCTTTTCTTGAAAAAATATGACGAGACACAAATACAAATTATATAGAGTTTAATGTGAACTATTTCTGGCGTATAATGTATGGACTTAGATAATTACAAAATATAGTTAACGTAAAAAAGTGTACAAAAGTGTACAAATATGTACAGTAGGTGAGAATAAAGTATACCAGATATTGTGTCTCGTTTGTGCTAAAAGATGTTCACATTCTGCACTAAGAAAAATAGTACTTTAAAGGTGCTGAAAAAGTATATACAAATTATTACAATTTTGCTTGGAACACATTCGAACACTTTCACAGCATTTTTTTACATAATTCGTACACTTTTAAAACACATTCCCGCTTTTGAAAGTGCCCTGAAAGTGTAAGAAAGTGTTTTTTTTTTTACAGTGTAGTTTCAACTTTACGTAGCACGAACACGACCGTGAGGTTTTGATATAACTTTATATTTATATAAAGTTACTTTATATTCTTTTAATAGTTTTGTAGCAGAGCGAATGTTGATAATTAATGATGATACATGAACTTCCTAATTTGCAAATGACTTCTTAACAAGAATCTGATATATTTCCTGTAAAATATAACAGTTTCCTCATCAATCAAGCGATTCTTTTTAACTCATTTAGTAAAATTAAATTCATTAATTAAATTAACATATCTTATTTCCATCTATGAAATAATACTATCAACAAAATTTAAACAAAAAAAAATTGAAATCTATTTATGTTGTTTCTGGAAAAATACAATGTCTCTTTACGTATTGACCACCATATTTAACACTATATTCGACTCTCGTAGATTCTTGCGATAATGGACTATGCTCCTCTGAGTTCTGGGATAAATACAACTAGAGCTGAGGACTCGCGGTTTCTCAGTTGGGAATTAGTTCAGGCTAAGCTAGATGCGAGAGTCTGTCAGTTTGCTAAAGGGAGTTCCTATATTTTTTAAGTGAGAAACGTAACTATCTCCCTTTCTCCTTAATAGTGGTTGCCCTACACAATAATTGTGTTTGTGTCTCCAACACTAGTGCTTTTGTTTAATCCAAGGGTTTGTCTTCAGGAAACGTCGCTGTATATATATATATATATATATATATATAACCTGGTCATTTAATCCATCCATTGAAATCTATCTTTGTCTTTGTTCCTCGCCCCCCGCTCTGTTATCATGAACATTTCTCTCGCTTCATCTCCGTCGAGTGACGGAGGGATTCTATCTCTATCATCCCTAATCGTCCTTGACTCTTGTGTATCAACAGAACCAGCAACTGCCATTTCCAGCAACAAAGAAGAAGAACAAAAAAAGATTTTAAGTTCAGTGTAGTGAGACAAGGCAATTGTGTTTAGTGATGCGCAAAACCTCTTTGAAGCTTAACACGTCTTATAAAACTTTACTACCCCTCTCCAAGTAAAAGACTTAGCACATTATTAAGTGTTAACCCGTAAGTCCAATATGGATTTTAACTTAATCCCACCTAATATCATCACGTCTTCAATCTGTATTTCAGCTGGATTTCGAAGTAAAACTTATGGCTTGTGCAATCTGGTAATTAGTAAATTAGTGTTGCCATCTCTTAAATAAGTTACTGCAATTCGAATTAGTCTCCTTGTACGTTATACGTCAACTTCTCTGTATTTTACACCTTTAAAATATTTAAGGGAGTTGGTTTCTATGTTGTTTGGTTAGTTAAAGCACACTGGATTATAGTATTACAGCCACGATGTTCTTGTTAAAGTCCCGTAGTCCAGTACAGTGTAACCAAAGAATTCATTTTTCACTGCAACAAGTATTTAGCTGAACTCATGCCTTCTACCACGATGTTTGGAGTATCTTACATTATATGAGGGGTCCAAAAGCCAAGGGATACAAATGGCATTGACGAAAGAAAAACGTTTGAGGTAATCTTTTATGTATAACCCAGAGTATATATGATATAAAATCGTTTCTTATGTCACATATTTTTAGTTATATATAAAATATTACCTCGAACGTTTTTACTCCCAGATATCACTTGTATTCATTGGCTTCTGGAATCGACATATATCGTCGCATTAATTGTATGTTGTTCATCCGTCAAACCACCAGAATGGTTTTCGAGTTTAATACTAAGAGCAGAAGGGTGAACACACTTCAGAAGTACAACGAATAAGTCACTGGAAACGGGTCAGACGAGAAGTTTCATCGAAGAATCTACAGAATACCGGAAGGCATTCCTCAGAATCACGGCCGCATAATACATAGCAAAGGCAGTAGGCCGCTTCTAAAGAAAGAAGCATAGGGTCACTGTGAGTTATTGAACGACCCATACTAAGAAGCCTGTTGCAACCAGCCACGCTGAAAGCCCGGACGACCGAGACATGACTAGCCAATTCCAAGTCCAGGCCAAGCCAGGTTCTGGATTGCCGTCAACCTAAGCCAACATTGCTGGTGCATTGGTGGTGCTGGTGTAGGGCCCACCAGGTCCCTTGAACATCGCCTACGCCTTCACCTTGGAGAGGTCCCAAGTTCGAATCCAGTCTGGTCCACAGTTTCCTGGTAAGTGGAGTCCTGAATCTTAAGGTTACGATGGCAAGTTCTGTTGTCGGTGGGATCTATTTTGTCAGTCAGCTAAGTTAAGGCCTATTGTATGATAGGCTTAATAAGTCCCCTTTTGTGGAATTGCGTCCTATTAAAATTGTATATATGTTGCATTTATATATCAACAGCCACTTTTCTTTAGTATGTTTACCGTAGATACACAATAACCTCACGAGTACCAATTTTGGTATCTGATGAGTAAGTATAAGGTTTGCCAGATCACGTCAGGCAAATGCTGGAACGGTACTGACCTCCACGGTCTCCGTGATTGAAGACAATAGTAGAGTAACATGGTCGTTTTGATAACACGAATCAAAGGATATATTTATGCTGTTCAAGTTAAAAGCAGTAACTTTCAAATAATTGATTTCAAAAGTCTACCAACACAACAACAATCAAGAAACTTTTGTGACAAATCCGTTCTTTTACGAGATTCAAGAGTAGCAATCTTGATTACAAAATCAATCACATACGATGATATATAAAATTTTACTCAATGGATCATAAACGATACATTGAAGGGAAGGCAGTATAGGGAAACTTAAAAAAGGTCGATATTATGAGTTTGAGTATGACATCATAATGTTTACAGTGTTGCCAACTCGATATAAATTTTAACTTTTCTCAAACTACACTGTATTTCATTATTGAATGTTTTGTATCATTTACTGATGACAAAAGTTGAAAGTTAAGCGGAGAAAGCAGTGTTGCAAACTGTAAAAATATACAATGAAATATATTTTGAACATTTCATCTGCTATATTTTTCAAGTTTGTAACACTGATATCTCCACTTTAAATATGATGTTTATTATCACTAATGGATACCAAAATATCACATAATACAATTTCAAAAATGGAACTTTATTGCAGTTTGCAGTACTGTTAACCCTATGGCATAACATTTAAACTTTGAAAATCTACTTCATATAAAGTAACTTCAAAGAGAATACTTTTTTCTTTTATACATCGTTTCTTTATCTAAAAATGAAATACTATATAGGCTACTATAAACAAGTAATATTATATCTCTAAAAATAATAGATCTAGCCGACAACATCAACAAAGGTGAATTTCGCTTGTTGTGGCCACGAAAGCCCCACAAAGTTTCGCATAACAATGGCAATCAAAAATCACCCATATTTACATTATTTATTAATTTTTTTTCATTTATGTTTAATAGTTGCTTTGCTAACTTCTCAAAACAATTTTTCTAATTACGGGACAACTTTAAAAGATTCTGGATTCGGGAAACACAGTATATCCAGAGCAATCCCACCAATTCTGGATAGAAATTAACTTCAGTACGTCTTCACGTTTTTATTATTATTATTATTATTATTATTATTATTATTATTATTATTATTATTATTATTATTATTATTATTATTATTATTATTATTATTTACACACAGATAGGAAGCTTTAGAGATCCGTTGACTGAGAAATAAGGTATGTTATCTGTTCTTTGAATGAGAGGACCGCTCAGATTCAGCGTTAGATTTATGAATAGTACGATCAGAATGCTGTAAGCGCTCGAACGCTGTCAAAGTGGCTCGGACTGTTGGCTTATGGTCGTAAGAACGAGAGCAAAAACACATGATTTACTTCCATTTCTCACAAAATTTCAAGACATGTGTTCTTTGTGAAATTATACCACAGTGTTTGTTTTAAACTATCTTAAATTGTACTCACATAAACCTTTGCTTATCCGAGGGGTTACAACATCCACTTTCTGTGCCCATGGTCACGGGTTCATTGAACGGGGTATTTCGAAGCTAACTTCAACAAAAACTAGGGGTAAGTCTGTCAGATGATTTGGGCGTTAATAACAATGCAACCAATTGAAGATTCTCTTCGAGGAACACAAAAACAAGCGTGCTATTTCTGTGTTGACCATTCTAATTCAATACAGTGACGAAGGTGATGCATTCGGGATCCATTTAGTCATAGGTGACGAGATATAGCTGTTCCACATGAGTACAAAGTCGAAGAAGCATTTCATGGGTAATGAACTTAAAAGAGCAGTGTAGAAGTTATTTTCAAGGCGACTATTTTAACAACAGGGCAACATAATTTTATATCTCGTGATAAACTGTATATTGGTGAAACTATTTACGTACTTAGTTTCAAGATACGGAAAATTTATGAGACATACGTATCTTTTAAAAAAGAATAATATGTTCTCGTTTTGTAAATAGCCAGAAGGCATACTTACTCTCGAAATGTGCCTAATAAGTTGTAACTGCAATACTGACGCAAATTGTCTTTTATTTTTAGCATTTACTATCTGTGATTTGAAAGCCATTAATCGTTTCTTGTAATTAATATACAAGTCTATGGACATTATATAATTTTATGACAAGTACAATTAATAGGACTCTGCACTAATAGATAGCGCCCTAGTCTTATTGTTAGTCTTGTCTTCACCCAGCCTTGCAAATCTATACGATCCGGATATAAATGTACGATAAGTTAGGTGCAAATACGGGAAACGATCCTAATATGTACGATCTGCTATAAATGTACGATGATTTCAGTAGGAAATTTAAAGTTTTAAATTCATACTTCTTTTACAAGTGAAGTTATGATATAACAAGATCCTCTAGGCAGGTCTCGACTGGTATAGTTTTTCACAGTATCTTAGCGCTGCTCCAAGTCAGTCAGAAGTCAGAAGGACATGCGAAACGTCTCAAAAAGTAAAAAGAGAAATAAAAAGCATAAAGCTGAGACTCAAATGTAGAGTAAACAAACGAAAGCAAACTGTTTTGTGTTGAACTGGCTGCAGAGTGTCGAGATCAATCATACCAGTTTGTTACTCACTTTCCCATATTTATTACAAATTTCGTAATTTACAATGTATTTTTAAATTATCAGTCACGTAAAAAATATTTTTACATTATGTATAGGGTGGACCAGTTCTCTAGACAAGTGGTTATAAGCTCATGTGCCGCGGTACACTACTGTGCCTCAAGATTTGCTAGGTGTGCCGTGAGACTTTGTGATTGTACTGGTAAAAAAAATTTAAATAATTTCATTCGATATTCATTTTAATAAAGGTAGAAGACAAATATATTTCTGAGCTTAAACATATTTATTTTACAGGAAAATTATTGGTTAATTAATAAAATATTAACTCATAGTTTAAATGAAATTGATATTGAAATAAAATAATTAGAAAATAATTTTTAAAAAAGCTTTTTTAAGATAGACTAAAAAGTAAAAATAATAAATTGAATTAATCTTATGAATCGGAAAATAAAAGCGTGGGTGCTCTTAGACATTATGATCTTATGATAAGGTAAGCAAGAGCACCCACGCTTTCATTTTCCGTTTCATAAGATTAATTCAATTTATTATATTTTACTCTTTAGTCCATCTTAAAAAAAGCGTGTTTTTTTTAATTAAAATATTTTTTTTTTAAATTATATTTTATGTGTAATAGATGAATATTAAACTCCCTGCGATATAGACAATCCAAAGTTTACAAAATAGCTGCGGCGTTGCGTGCATTTCGAATTATTGTAATTAATTAATTACAGTGAACTGGATTATTCTGGCGGAAGCGAGCAAGTTTACAAAATTTCAAACAAATCAGATAATGGGAAGTGAGTTTAAAATCGATTACATAATTTGTACTGAACAGACAGACAAGAAAGCGAGTTAATATCATAAAAACGTGTTAATTAAAATATATAGTGACCAAGTTTCCCAAATTGTTGCCAAATTATACGTTGATGTGCTGCGAGAACGCACTAGAGTGGATAGTGTGTCAGGAACAAAAAGGCTGAGAACTTGCTTTAGACCCTTGGTTAAATATTTTACTTAGAGTGCCAATCTACTTTTTTTTAAAACAATCCCTGTTTGGAGTGTACGATCAAATTTACAAAAATACGATATTTTAGTGTGCACTGTACTATCCTTACAATGGAAATGGTTGGCAACCCTGCCTTCACTTAACTAAGGTTAAGAAAATAACATGAAATTTTTACACTTCAAGGACGAAAAATTCGTAGTATAAGACTTAGATTGACAGCAGTTCTATATGTTAAGCCTTTGTAAGGAAGTCATTGAGCCTGGGCAGGGGAAACGGCTGACCATCATTTTGTAAAATCATAGAGAAACGGTTTGTATAATGGGAGAAAAAAACCGTAGTCCAGGATACTGTCGAGTTAATTGTTATTACTCTTTAAGAATAAGCTTACATGTTCTTGTTTTAGGAATCTTTTTTACTTTACACAAAATGCCTATTTCTCTTCAATTGTACAAAATTTGGGTTAGCCTGTTGTTTTGGTGCTCGAATTCAATTGCTATTTTGGCACCATCACTCATGCTGTTAAGTCATACTAACTGAATATTATCACCGACATATCATACAACGTGTGTTCCTCTTGACACTTTAAAAGTGAATAATCGATTATATTTAAATTTTTCGTTAAACTAAAATCAATAACTGAAAAGATTAAAAGAAATATTTTAAAGAAAAAAGGCACTGCTACCAGAGCTTATGTGTTTTATCCAAAACGTATATACCTATATATAAAAACGAAATCGATCGGTAATGGATACGAGAAGTGAGAGGTCTGGCACCTAGTAATATTTGCCAACGTCAGCGACACGACCTCGTTAACAGCGACGCTCCTGCTCATTTTAAGAGAGATTAATGCATGAAAACACACACACACACTCACAAAAAAACAGACTTCTTACTTACACACTGCAATAGCTTCATTGAATACAGACAAGACACTACTGTAGGCACATATGGGCTAAAAGTACCATAAATATACTCTCACCCACATATGTACATACTCGTATATGAATGTGAGAAGAGTGAAAGACGTTGTTAGATAGAAGAAGAAGAAGGAAAGCAAATCGTAGGAGGAAGAACCCGTCTTTAATATCTCATCAAGCAATGTTGAACCTTCTCCTCCATTTCGCAAACTTTTTGCCCTCATCGACTGAAGAGAGAGAGAGAGAAAGCAAGGAGGCGCCGTGTGAAACTTGATTACATTTCGTTGGCAAAGCTATCAGCCATCCACGGACTGGATGGTGACGACCTCTTTCCTTCTATCACGCTATTTTTTCTATATCAAACATTACCCTTCTGCTCCTTATTCCCTTTTACGCCCATTCTCTTTCCATTCATTCGTCCTTTTTCCTTGTCCCTCTTATACACCGTACTTGGCGCCATTTTCTCTTCCTGCTCTTAGCTCTCTTCTTCTTCCTCTCCTCCTTCTTCGGTCTCTCTCCTTCTCTCTCAATCTCCATATCTTTCTTCTGGCTTCTCTTTCCAACTTCTTCCGCTCAATTATCTACCCTTATCTCCAACTCACCAACTCTTGCTCTCACCGTATGCCTCCCTCTCTTCCTTGTATCCCTCTTGTTAACGTAAAGATGGCTACATGTGAAGGTGATAAAAGATACCTAATCACTTCGAAAAAGGGTGTTAACTACGTCGTTCTTATGCCTCTATCTTTCCCCTTCTCTCCTCTAGCTTGCTGATTTCTTCTCAAAATTCTCTTCTAGATTAATACTCGCTGTGCTTATGGAAAAGTGCCTTCTTTTCTAGGTTGTATTGCAAAATGAAGAAAGGACTCAGTGAACGAAACGTCGATGTAATTACAAAGTAAAAACTTTCCCTCCTTATTCCCCTTTTCCTCTAAGGCCTCGCTCACTTTAAGCAAGAACAATGAGTTCTTTATTGATCTAATAAGAAAAGCTGTTGGAAAAGCAGGAAAGATTAGTTTAATAATTACCAAAAGAACTGCATTAAATTTCATACAATAATATAAAATAAAATATTTCATCTTGATTACGCATATTGATTTCGTTATATTAAATAAATATTTGCCATTTTCAGAAGCCAAGGGATACATTGACATTGACGTATAAAAGAGGTTTGAGGTAACCGTTTATGTCTATATAACTCGAAATTTAAGTGAAACAAAATTTGTACATGGATACACTAAAGTCCAAAGTTTTTTTGTTTTTTTTTGTACGAAATATCACACGTTTGTATCACTTATACTTTGAATTATATATGAAAGATTCGTGAATATCACTTGAATGAATTCCTTGGCTTCTGGACTCTCATGTGCTTTCATCATTCAAAAGAATATAAGGAAACTGTTTTCTTAAGAATCGTTTCCAATTGCTTTTAATGTCAATTTTAATTTCAGGGTGAACTCACAACTTCCAGCCTAAACTCTTTAGTTCTGAGAGATCACGTCCATCGGCAATCACTTGGCCTTGGGAGCAAGAATGAGGAGTGTAATTACTAATGTCTTAGTTGATGTACCATCTCAACATTCACTTAGTGAAACTGAAGAATACACTGGAGACCTCAATCTCCAATACCGACTGGACCACGGTACTTGGGTGCAATTGCTTTAAAATCAATGGTATGAAGTAAATAAAATAAACTATTCCCAATACATATTCAATGAATGCTTATATCAAGCATATGACATCTGAAAATTTGAATATACAATGATCATATGGAATCATAACTTACACACGTATTCCTCTTAGAAATTCTCTTTGAGAGGCATTTGTACATCGGAGGAATATTTTCATCTATTCGTTCGATATGAAAAGTAGGTCTATATGTTAAGTTACTGAAAAATTCTTTTGTAGGGGGTTCTGTATTTTTAAAGTTTTCGTGAATAATGTCTTCGCTCATTCCACATCCAAAATACTAAAGACAAAAAACACATGCCAGATATTTAACGAAACAGCTGTAAAATCTAAAAGCGAAAGAAAAAGTCAGTTAATCAGTGAATAAATAATTTGATGTAAAAAATCTCGGGTAAATGCAAAAAATAATTCATAAAATGCTTTTATAACTTATTCATTATTATCATAACAAACTTTAACGAGAGGAATAAACAATAAAAAATGAAACAAACTTTATATAAACTTTAATTGGGCCATTTTGATAACTACTAATTTTGGCCCATCACTATTATATGAATGCAATGTATTTTAAAATCCATACAGATCCATGCGCCAGGCAGGATTCGAACCCACAAATTTAAGATAGTGACCAAGAGGCATAGCCTAGCCGATTACCTAGATTGGATGAAAAATCAGTGCTTCGTGTGGCAACGCAAAAGACTGAGGATACTTGTTAATCCCTTTGTTTTAACGCTACCATATGATATTACCATAATCATCAATATGGAGACAAAGTTTGAAAAAATAAGTAGGTACGGTTGCGTTTAACTGTTGTAAATCTCATAAACAACGCTCAGGATGTGTATCTCTGTCTGTTCGCTAAGCCTATCTCCACTCTTCGACCAATCAACATACATATTTAATGCTTTTGTTATTGGCTAGGCTAAAACCGTACACTACTACACGTGGTAGTGAAAATTTAATACTGAGTGGTTCGTTTGACCCAAAGTAATACTCCACGTGCACGACAGCTTTATTGTTGGTGATTCCATATTGACGGAATGTATGTCATTTGACATTGACGTAGCAGGCCTACTTAGTGTTTCTTCCAAAAGGATGATCGGGGGAGTATAATCCCCCAGGCTGACTCAATCAACCCCCAATTAAAAAGAACAAACTTTGTAAAAAAGGGTTCAATCATCGTTCAATCTACTACAATTACGCCCTCTCTCCTCTTTTACCCCCTCTAATGATTTAAAATACCCCCAGAATACTTTTCCTGAAAGAAACTCAAGATACACTGTAAAATGTTTATTTACTTTTGTACCTAACTTTTTCAGTATAGATATAGCAAGAGCAGAGACAGATTTACGTCTTGTTCTTTATACTTCGTTCGGTTAAAGCAAATTAGAAAGCTTGTAAGTTATAATCCGAAAAAAAACACCAGAGGTGCAAAAAGTGGAGCCAAGTTCTTTAGCCCTAAAAAGGTGTGAAATGGGAGACGGATG
>JAGDQP010055925.1:911-13042 GCA_022664845.1 Lepisma saccharinum
AATACATTAGACATATACGGAGATAGTGCTGCCATCTTTTGTGAGAGATCGTTGCTTTACATTCACTTTAACGCCTAGATCTGTTCGACACATCTAGTACGAGGATTTAAAATTCCATTGCTTCAAAATGCATATGTAACAACTTTTTCCCCTGCGATTTAACCCAATTCAAAATGTCGCCTATAAACACGCTGTGCTACACTAGCAGATTTTTTTTTTTTTTTTTTTTTTGGTAAGGGAAAAACTGTTTCTATGGACCGGTGTTCCCACGACGAATGCTCCATGGCGACTAAAGATTATGAATCAATCTACACACCAGTGAGTGTTTTCAGCGCGTCACTTACGACCAACTGCGTAAGCCTAACGCAAAATTTGAATTGTCTAATTCTTTCTGCCTCCCACCGGCTAGTTACCACTCTAGATTGAGGTCCATAACTTTAAGCTCTGATGATAAGTCAGATTATGCACGGAGACGTGAAGCTTACATTACAGCTGTTTTGATATCTATTGTACGTATTGCTAACAGATTAAAGAGTGATGACCTCCTTATGCATATAGTAATAATTAAAGTTGTGCTCAAAGCAGCAGTACCTTGAAGGAAATTCAGTTCCTTCCATTGATCCCGATCGCACACTTGTCGTATACCTAAATGGCTGGGTAAAAGCACGAGAAAGAACGTGCACGAGGTATGATCAAGGAAATACGATATTTAATATGTCCTTCCAGAAGCACTTCATTAGCTCAGTGGTTCTCATCGTATTTTTCTCGTGTCCATCTTATGATCTGATACGAACGGCTGGTGACTCTGTCTTGCGCGTGCGCAGCTTACCTCGTTTCTTTTTTCCAAAATAAATATTAAGTGGAATTATTTGAAATACTTTTACCAGCAAAGTCACAAAGTCTCAGAAGTTTCGCGGCAAACCTAGCAAATCTCGCATTACAGTAGTGTGCCGCGGCACACCTGTTGAGAATCACTGTATTAGCATAGACCTCATAATATATAGACTTAGCACGCTTCCCCATTTCTGGCTGCGCTAAAACTAATGTTTTTTTGTACATGAGCACGTGATTTTGAATCCATCCGCTAGATTGCGCTGGCATCGGCCTCATATTCTATTATGTTGTCGATGCCAGAGCAACCTAGCGGATGAATTCAAAATCACGTGCTCATGTACAAAAAACCATTAGATTTTGCGCAGCCAGAAATGGGGAAGCGTGCTAAGTCTATCTATTATGAGGTCTATGGTATTAGCTAGTAACTACCTGGAATGGATTTTATTGCTAATGAAAACAAACCATTAAATTACTATCTGTGAGTAATACACCCATCTGTTTCAGTCTGTGAGATGTGTTGTGTTCTGATCTTGTTGGGAAGAATGTTTATATTGTTGCCATTGTTTGTTTCAGAAACATCTATGTTTGGTTATGGAGTATGTCGAAGGAGGTGATTGTGCCAATTTGTTGAAAAACATGGGACCGTTTCCACCGGATATGGCACGGTTCTATTTCGCTGAAACCGTTCTGGCTGTTGAATATTTACATAGCTACGGAATTGTGCACAGAGATTTGAAGCCCGACAAGTAAGTAACATTTTTTACTTTTTGTGTTAATTCTTTGTGTCAAGATAAGTTAGAAGTAGTCAGAGAATATGTTTTGGAGTTAAACTTCGTTTTCAAGTCTCCATGTTAATTTTCACACCATTTGCTTGATTGTTTGCTACAGTTCTGTACTTCTGAAATGGTAAAAATAATTTTTAGGAAGTTTTTCTAGGTTTCTTGTTGATTTAAAAGTTCGCAACTAGACTGTAAAGTAATATTTTGTGGCGGACATTTTGTCTGAAAATATTCACTCATTCATACAGATTAATCCTCACTGGTTGTTAGGCAGGAAACTCCTCCAATGGAGAAATGTTTCGAAAAATTTGTTGTTACCGAGTTATTTAAAAACATGTAAATATCAACCGTCGTTTAAATTGTCATCAAGTAAGTAATGTTACTTTCAAAATGTGTAGTCTTATTAAAATTAGAACATGCAACCATACGAGATGATACGAATGTGTGAAAAAAAAAACTAGTTGAATTTGAATGTGTTCATGACCTTTTGACATCTTTGACTCAGGCTGGGATACGGTAGAGGATGGGGAAAGTGTCAGCTAGGACCTTACTTTAAGGTACCATCCCGGTATTCGCCCGGTGAAACATTTACATCGTGGGGAAAACCTCAATGAGCATGATCGACCGCTTGGTTCGAACCTGCGTACCTACCCCATGGAGAACTATCGTCATTATAGTAGTAGAAAGTATTCTTATAAATACATATGTATGTTTTATTTGTGTATAATGGAAAGCATTTATTTTTTCTCATATGCATTATTGAAGAGTTTGATTTTCTTTTCAGTCTACTTATCACAGCGCTTGGCCATATCAAGCTTACGGATTTCGGCTTAAGTAAAATGGGTCTTATGTCGTGTAAGTAAACATTTGTTGTTATTTTTATTATTATTATTTGTACGTAGTTTAATATGAATAATTTCGCAAGATGATGATTCAACAGATCACATTGATTTCTAACATTCATTGCGGAACGGGCGTAAGCCATAGTGCTGTTACCGCCCATACACTTCATTTTATCTTATCTAACATTCAGTAACTAAAATCATTATAGGTTGTCATATAGTTTCTGAGATTTTTGACACGATTGTGCACTCGAAATGAAAGTTCAATATATATTAGGTAAACCATAATTGTCCATGTTGTATTGCCGGCTTTCTCCGTCTTTTGATTAATACTGAACTCCCAAAATGTTTCTGCAGCTTGAACTAACATTTATCATGTCATCAGGAGGCTACTTTAATTTCATTCTTAAAACAGATACCTCATTTTTTTTTTTATTATTTTTTTTTACTCGTCTCAGCGACAATATAATGTGGATTGGAATTGTTCAAACCTCACGAGTTTTCAAGTGTAGCGTAGCAAGAAACAGTGCTATGATGCCATCCATATTGTATCCATTCAATTACCGTGGAGCGTAGAGGGAGTTACTGGTCTGTATAAATGGATTGTCTGTGTAGGTTGAGGTAGGTAGGTGGTGCGTGCTGGTGGGGTGGGGTAAGGAAGGGAATACGTAGTCAAGTGGTCCAAAATAAAGTGTTGCTAGGTTCTTTTGAGGTAGGCAAGTTTGAGAGAATTGAATTTATTTTAAGGCCTTTAGGCAACTATGGCTCAGGCCGGAGGGATGAATTGGTGGAATGAAGAAAGTGGGAGGAAACGGGAGTACCCCGAGAAAACCCACGCACACCACAAAGCCCACATGGCATGAGAAGGGATCGATCTGACGACCCCTAGCACCAGAGGTGAGCGCTCTACCAACTGAGCCACCGCTTCCTAGCAAGTTTGTGAGAGAGATCGTGTCAGAACCAATAGTACGTTGATTTCTTTCCTGAGAGTCTCAGTCACTTTTAAATAACCTTTTCCTGGCCGCAAAAGAGTAACTCTTTCCTTTTTAAGTGTATCTTTATAGAATTCAGTATCTCTCAGTACATTTCTTAGGTAAATTTTCTGCATTTTTGGTAAATGTTTTATGCAAGTTCCTGGTGCAATTTCTTTTACTTTTTCCCCATAAATAGAAGAAATGTAACCATTTTTTTTTACATCTCTTTCGTTTCAGTGGCTACAAATTTGTATGAAGGCTACATTGACCGAGAAACACGACAATTCTCTGATAAGCAGGTGTTCGGGACGCCAGAGTACATAGCCCCAGAAGTAATTCTAAGGTAAGACAGATAGTTCCATTGATAAATATGATAGCAAAACACAGTGGTTTTCTTGAAGGTATTGCATACATGAGGTAAAGGTTTAGGATTTACTGACATACACAAGGAATAAGGAAGAGTTGGTAATTTGGAAATAATATTGTAATTTAATTTGAACTTGAATTTATGTATGACCTTCAGTCATCGGTTCAGACCGGGATACGGTAAAGGAAAGGATGCGGGAAGGAGTAGGTCAGAGCATATGTTAAAGGTACCATCCTGACATTTACCTGATGTGGCTGCGGGAAACCCTGAGTCAGGATGGTCGCCCGCTGGTATCGAACCCAGGACCTCCTGAATGTTAAGCCCACGCTCTACCAACTGGGCTACGGGCTCTTGGTAATAATGTCATATTTTAGCAGTTGAATTGTCCTCTTAATTCCCAATTCGAAGATCCTGGGTTCAAATCTGCAAAGCTGATATTTTTGCTTCGTTTTTTGGGTTTTACAATGTTGTTCATTGAAATAGTTCCTTAGATGGACATTTTAAAACATTTTATAAGGAGAGTGGTGGACGTGAAAAATATCAAAATTAAATTGAAATTTACCCCGTGGTTTAGTGGGGAAGATTGTTTTTTACAAGCCGGCACTGGGGAGGCGGAACGTCTTCAAATCTTACTCATGCCAGACATTTTCACTGAGGTTTCTCCAGATTTTTCCATCCGTGTCGCGGAAAATACTGAAATCATACCACCACACTGTCACTGGTAACAGCTTTTCACCTAAAGTTGCGCCTGACAAGGCATGCGACCTTCAGCCGGTAGTGACAGTCTGGCCATAGTTGTTAATACAATCCGTAAATGTAAAATAAAGAAATTGACTTTCTCTAATGAAACTTGGTCATTTATAAGAAATCAATATAAATTTTCTGTGTAAAATACTTGCCAGCTTCTAAGGAATGTTAAGATTAATGTAAAGCGACGGTCTCCAACAAAAGATGGCAGCACTATCTCCGTATATGTCTAATGTATTTTTATCGTTGCACGAAATTTCAATGCTGCTCATACAAATTCAAACCTAGGGAGTTCAAACTTTCAGAGAAGAAAGTTCATAACCAATTCAAGAGTTCAATCAATGCCAATTTTTAATTTTTATTTTTTGTTCATTGTTGAAAGAGCTTCATTGTTATAAGTTTTTGATATTCACAACAACAATCAAGCGACAACGGAAGTACCCTAACTTGAACATTCTGATCTGAAACAAATTGTGTGCATTGTCCAATTCAGTCGTACTGACAACAAAAACAATAGTCATTTCCATGCAAAACTTTGCACTTCATCAGTGGAAACGTTGAACTGTGCAGGATAAATCAGAATTCTGAAAATATCCCTTTATTTTTTTTAAAAAAAACTCCAAAGGAAATCGAAAGTAAATAAATAATAATGGATACTGGGCGAGAGAGATTACCTGTTTGAAGATATTCTCAAATCGGAAGAGGGTCTATTATCCATCAATATGAGCTAGCATTTTACCAGAAATATGTTGGTGAAATCAGTTTTGTTATAACTGTGTTCCTGCAAGAGATTAATGAAATATGACAATCATCGCATTTCATCATCTCTCACAGAAATATATTTATCAATATGGCAAATCGGACGTCATCCATATATTTCTGATAAAATTCTAACCTATATTGACATATGAAAGACCTTCCGATTTGAAAAAGTTTAGCAATATTCAAGATGGCGGGCATGATTAACGTACCCTCTAACAGGTAACATCTTTTAACCAGTACTAGTTTTTTTTTTTTTAAAGCTTTTTAAAAAAATAAACGGCATTTCAAGAATTTTGTATCACCTTTGATACTGAGACTACTTTTCTACTGGTCAAACGCTACATTTTGTATGAAAATGACTTGTTTTCAGCATGACTGCATTGTACTCGAAGTTCAGTGTGCTCGAATTCGACTACTTCCCTGGTGAGTAACTTGAAGTTTTTGTGTGTTCAAAAAATGATTGTGAAGAAAGATTCTTTGTATACTTATGTTGTAAATTATAAGGAAGATGGGGGATAGGCTACTTATAAAAGGTTTTTTTTTTTTTAAATTAATTATGTTGAAGTGCATGATAAATCAGTTACAAAGCGTAAGATAGTGTTTCCTTGATAGAACATGAAAACAATGTTGTTTTTTGTAAAAGTTGGTTGTAAAATAATTCTATCGATGTAACTTAACATGATTTTATTCATTTTATTCCAGGCAAGGATACGGAAAGCCAGTTGATTGGTGGTCCATGGGAATAATTCTATACGAATTCTTGATAGGCTGTGTTCCATTCTTTGGTGAAACACCAGAAGAACTGTTTGCTCATACTGTCAATGGTAATTGTTATTTTTTGTCTTATTTATTTATTTTTATAGTCTTCTTTAAATGTTTTGTTAAAGTAAACAGTTAATATTTATCGTGAGAACTTGGTTAGAATTTTTTGAAAGCAGGATAGTACAATTTATTTTCCTGTTATACTATCTTTATTGCAAATGGCATGTGTGTGTGTGTGTGTGTAGGCGCGGTTTAGCATATAGACATCTTTTTTTTTTTTTACATTCTTTTCTTTAGTTCACAATGGTTCATGGTGTCCTCAAATCTTGCAACGTTAATTTAATTCATGTCTCGACGTCATACAATGATGAAATTATGCACAGTGACGTAAGTGGGGTGACAATACAATATTCCATTGTTACTTTCATAGATTTCTATTTATTTATATATTTTAATAGCATATTTCTTTTAATATGGACTTCTTTAACCTAAAATAAATACTAGCCTGCAGCCCTCTGGTGTTTGACTGGTTGCAGAACGCTTTAGGATTTGGATCACAAAACATTGACTTGTATCCGACCATCGAATTAACACGAAAATAAATAATAAAAAGCTTTTAAAAGAGATACTTTTCTTAAACAATTCGTTCTAAAAGGTAAAAAAAAAAATCATTTTGTTTGTGCATGACTAAAAAGAAAAGCATGGGGAGCGCCAATTCAAGAATTTATAAAGTGACTATATGAGAGCGCGCACCATGTTTTTCTTTTTAGTCATGCATAAACAAAATTATTTTGTACCTTTTAATCTTTTTTTTTTTTTAATTAGATGTCTAAAAGATTTTAGTTCACTACCTCTTGTATTAGGGCTTGTAAAGCCAGCGTTTATAAATCTGGTTTTCGCGACGTCTGAAACCTGTTGTAATAGTGTCCTGTTCTGCAGACTAACACGGTTTGGATAGACTATAAAAACAGGACGTATACAGTGGTACAAGGATCTAGATATGTCGTACTGATTTCTTCTTCCTCAGTTAGTGACGGTAACTATCATAGCATTAGATGAAAAGTTTTTTTTTATTGTGGCATTGTTAGAAAAAATCGTACAACATAACTGAGGAGTAATCCTTTTTCATGTCGTGAAACTAATATTTTAATGGTGTTCAAATCGCATTTATGAGTGCCCCTATTTTCTGTCATGAATTGTAACTGATACCTCTAATATTATCGACATTTTTATTTCTTCAGATGACATTGAGTGGCCTGACGACGAAGACTGGCCAGTGCAACCGGAAGCCAAAGATATGATCACAGCTCTGCTGCAGCAGAATGCTAGAGAGCGTTTGGGGACAGGAGGCTCACAGGAAGTGAAGGAGCACCCGTACTTTGCGGGACTGGATTGGAACTCGCTTTTGCGACAGAAAGCGGAGTTTGTACCGCAGCTTGATCATGATGAGGACACAAGTTACTTTGACTGTAAGTTCGTTTCGCAAATCTCGTAGGAGTAAGTAAGTGTTTAGATTAACACTTTTTTGGACTCAAAATATCATGTTACTGAGCCGCCGTAGTTCAGTGGTGGAGCGTTGGCGTAGCATTCGGGAGGTCCTGGGTTCGATCCCAGTGACCGACCATCCTGACATGGTTTTCCACGGTTTTTCCTCAGTCACACCAGGCAAAATGCCGGGATGGCACCTTCAACATATGCCCTGGCTGACACCTTCCCGATCCTTTCCCCTCTCCTCTCCTATCCTGGCCTGAGCCTTAGCTCCATAAAATCCATAAATAAAATTCTAATTCAAAATATTATGTTGATGTACTTCGTTTCAGTCAGTCTTATTGCATATTCTTAAGGTGCTACTTGTGTTTAGTTATTGGGGTAATTCAGTACTGGATGGAGTAGTTTCATTTGTCATTGTTGATTGCAGGTAGTTAATATTTTAAGACGAAAGAACGGCATCTCTTTGTGTATATTTAGATTGTGATAAGTGCTTGGATGTCTTTCAGAGGTAGAATTGATATCTTGTTGTTTGGTTTCAGATCCCCCTTCAGAATCCGTTTAATCTGTTTTGAGTACTTACTAAATGAATGCTGGAATTGTCCCTTTCAATTATAACAGAATTCGTATTCTTTCCATATCCAAACTCAGTGGAAATGGTGTTAGGTACAGATATGGGTGGTGTATAACTTATCCGCTTGTAAAGCTGAAAAAACGCTTGTTTGGGTATATTAATAATACAAAATGTGGATGTTGCGTGGACTTACGTTAGGCAATGGGCAGCCGCGTGGTTTTGAGGCCCACTGCCAGCCATCCTGAGGGGTTTCCAGGGTTTTTTTTCCTCAGTCCCAACAGACAAATGTCGGAATGGTGCATTCAAGCTAGGCCTTAGCCAACTTCTCTCCACATAATTCCTTTCCCTACCCTATCCCAGTTTGGGCCGAGGTGCCTAAATGCCACAAAGTAATTCAAATCAAATTCAAGCAAAGATAATTGCTGTTACGATATTGTGGCCATATAAGAGAATAGAACAAGTCTGTGCAAATTCGACATGTGTAAACCCGCACATGGATAGCGTTCGGGAGGTCCTGGGATCGATCCCAGCGGCTGACCATCCTGACTTACATTTTTCCAGGGTTTGTCATCAGTTACAACAGGCAAATGCCGGGATGGTACCTTCCATTTAGGCCGTAGTTGACTTGTTCCCATATCCTGTCTTCACCCCTTAGATGCCTAAGGGCCATAAATAAAACTTCAAAAATGGTGGTGGTAATATTTAAAGAATTTTCCAGGTGAAGTTAAGTGTAAACGTTGATGAATATGTCCTGGTGTTTTTCAGAGGTGGTAGAAATTTGGTTGTAGATGCCGTGTAGACACTTTATAGAAATAATCTGTGAAGTTGTAAGTAAATTGGAAAAACTAAAATCCATTGAATGTTAAACTTAAAAGAAATATTAAATGAGTTTTCTTCTATTTTTTTCTTCTTCTAGAAGTAAGCGTTAGCAGAAATGTCTTGTCAGTTGTATTTATTTTGCGGGCTTTTGACATACTCGTCTCATGTTCGTGTGCTATGTGAAGCTTCTCTCTGGAAAGGGGAGGAGACACTAAAAAAGTTACTATTATTTTAGCTTTTTTTTTTTTTTGACTGAGGGAACTGCAGAAGAAAACTCTCGATTAGGATTCCTAGTACCTCATTTCAAACCCAACCTTCGTAGTCCAGGCGGTAACGTCGCTGACTTCAGTTAGCCAGTGGGTAGGTACGCGGGTTCGAACCCCGTAGCCGACCATCCTGATAGGTTTTCCAGGGTTTTCTTAGTTTCACCAGGCAAATGCCGGGATGGTACCTTAAGTAAGGCCATGGGACGATACCTTCCTTATCCTGGCTTAAGCTAAAGATGCCAAAAGGCCATAAATAAATTGAATTCAACCTGCTTTCAAACCCAGGACTTCCCGGCTACGTTGCTGACATGCTACTGTTGAATTAGTATTAGGTTGAATGTTGATAGATTGTTCCATGTAATCAGATTTCCTTAGCATTGACTGAATTCCTTGTATTTGCAGCCCGCATCGATCGTTACAACCATGACATAGGGGAAGATACAGATGACACAGATGAGTCTCACTTATTTGCTTCCTTCTCGTCGTGTTCTACTCGTTATCGCAAAGTCCAAACACGGCAAGGCGTGTCAGAAGAAATCGAAGGGGAGACACCCAGGAAACCAGTGTCTCGAGGAGATTCCGGACAGTCGGATCATTCAGAATCTCCACCGTCAAATGTTGGCAGCACCATTGATACTCCCGAATTGGAAGGAACCCAAGAGCTTCTCGATTCGAGTGATCATGGCCATAGTAAAATAGGGAATCCAGAAACTCCCGTTCAAAGTACTCCAGAGTCTTCCCAGACGGAAAGTGAGGATGTTTCACCACAGATTCAAAGACGACGGCGGCTACACAGCAGAGAAGCTCTCCCACGATTCTCAATTTCTGTTGAGGATGATAGAAACAGGTTAGTTACAACAGAATGACAACTGAAATCGAAAGTGTTCATTAATGCTGTCAGGTGTTCATCATCATTATTTTTATTATTATTTTTCTTCTTAGAACAGATTTGAAACCTGACATTCGTTTTTTCTTTTTTTGAAATTTCAATTTACGATTTTTTATTTATATAAACACAAAAACTAGTTTTGACCTCCCTTACTATTGTTCATACATCATGTCCCTTACTACCATATTTACGCCCTGACGTATTTTACGCACTCCTAAATTTTGGCGCAAAAGTTGATATTTTTGCTTTCCCCCCAGTAATTTACGCAGATAAGAGATGTTTGTATATCTGAAACTAGAGATCAAACTTGATACGGTAAAAATCACTTTCATACAATTCCGGATTAATTAATATGTTTACCGGAAGTCGGAAGAAATTAGTCATGTTCTTTCGAAATTCGATCATCCAATTCTTTTCTGTGATTTGGAATATTCCAAGAGCGTCGTTTGTGTGTTACTGTGTTCGAGGAATCGATCGTTTTAAGTTTCGAGTTTCTTCTCCGTGGTTTTGTGTATGAAGAGCTACAGGCATATTTATGTACTGTAGTTAGTAAAATTTCGGGAAAAGAGTGAAAAAAAAAATCATTTACGCGGGCGCATTTTACGAGCAAAATTTCGAGGGCGGGGAGCGATTTAATTACATAAGTAGATATGGTATTTTCCTGCGTTCGTTTTCGAATCCCGTCGATCTTCCGAATATGGATGCAGGTAGAAACTGTGTTTCACGGCCCATAGAGACAGTTTGGTATTGGAACAATAATAATTTTGATTGTATTTGAAACACTTTCGGGAGAACATGATGTCCAGAAAGTATTGGGATACAGATGTAAAGGTACTCCCGTTTGCAATTGTTAAAAATGCCAATAAAGTCCTTTATTAAAACAGCCAACAGAGTATTTGGCTGTGAATTGTTACGGGAAACCAACTTGTAAGCATTCTTAAGAAGGTGATGTACTCAACACTGAAAAAATCATACATTTTACTTCTTTTCGTATAAAACTGTTTTTTATATCAACGGATATTTTGTGTTTAACGTTTAGACGAAAGTAGATAATTTAATACTGCGAAAGTAGACAAGTGTATGATAAATTGTATTGCGTTCAAATGGTACAGTCAGTACCAAAAGTTTGAACCCAGTCGTAAAATTTCTTCTGCAGTTAACCTTGAAACGGATAGACCGTTTTTTTTTTTGTTTGTTTTTTTTTGTAACTTACAGATAATCATTTCTTTTCGTGTTATACGAACCATACTAAAATGGGTCAGGTCAATCCATCGAAATGTATTCGGTGAAGAAATTTTATGGCTGGGAACAAAACATTTGGCGCTGACTGTACATATCTATCGTACGATGGTAGATTGTAAGAGGTTACAGCATATAAAATAATCATATTCTTTATGTTTTAGGAAAACAAGTATGATATGAATGAAAAAAAATTAGCTGAGGAAAATGTTGTCGAGTGTGCTTGTACACATATCTTATTTTAAATTTTGGTGGTGTTTATCGTAAAATCTAGCAATTATAATACATGTTTATTTACGCAGATTTGGTAATTCCATAGAAGTATAAACACTGTTCTAAGTGAGAAAGTGTGTAAGAATCTACAGCCCTTGAAGTCTACAGTACAATCATAGCTCTACTTCCCCCCCCTCCCCCTTTAATTGATTTTAAATATCTCGGAGGTAGATTCACCCTTTGATAGTTATAAATGTACCTTCCTCTCCTATTTTTTTACTTTGAGGGCTGGGTAGGAAATATTACTATAAAAACGTGTTTTCTTTCTTTTCTTTGTAGCGTTGGAACACCTGATCATATCCGAGAGCTTTCACCAGTGGATGAAAGAGGGAAATCTTCATCAGATAGTCAAAGTTCATCAGAGAGAACCCTACCTGCCAATCGAATGTCTATTTCGTCAGTTCCTCCGATTTCTCCGTGTGTCAAACATCGCTCCAGAGCTGTTATCAAAAGTGCATCAGCATCTGGTCTCTCACTTATGATTCCGTCAGGTATAGTTGTATTCTTTCCTGTTAT
>JAGDQP010055926.1:1604-13042 GCA_022664845.1 Lepisma saccharinum
CGGTCCCGTCTGGTCTCTTAAATGCAATTATTTGCTTTTTCCCTATCATGAGCTGCTGTTTGGCTTTCTTCAAACTCTTGTTTTCCTCGATTGTATTGATAACAAGATTTTCGTTATATCTTCATACATCCTCTCTTATTTTCTTTCTTACGGTTTTATTTAGTTCTATGTACTGAATTCTCTTTTTGCAATTTTCCTCTTCTTTCATTTCCCTTCTTTTCTTCATCAAGAGCTTAGTTTCTTCTGAGATTTTGCTCTCCTTTTTCTTTCTGGTACCTGCTATCTACTTGGCTGTTTCTCTTATTATCTCAGTCAGTATTTTATTTCTGCTATCGATGTCTTCTTCATCCTCTAACTCTTCCAAGGCGCTGAATCTGTTGCTTAGTTCTATCTTGAATGTCTGTCTGTGTTTTCCAAGATTTTCCAGATCTAAAACTGACGGTTTTTCTCTGATAAGCTTCTTTCTCTCTAGTCTAGTATTTAGTTTCAGCTTACATCTCACCATCCTATGATCACTCGAGATTTTGAAACTGTTGAGAACAGACACGTCTTGCAAAATTTCCTTGTTATTTGATTGTATGAATACATATGAAACATTTATTTCAATGTAATTTTTATCTACTTATTCATGCTTTGAGGAATATCTCATTACAAACAAAAAAAAATGTCCCGAACGGAGTTCGAACGCAGAACCTCAGAATTAGAAGTCCAAGCGCTTTACCACTGAGCTAACATGAACACAGTTTCCAAAGTTCCTTCGGAGAGTAGTCCTTCTCAAGAATCATGACTGAATGTTTGATGCCCGAGACAATGGCATCCATATACGTTGCAAATGCTGTTGTTTTGTCTCTCCTTTGTCTTGTTTATTGCACTATAAAAGCGAAAAATATGTTTGCTGTCTTTGCTTTCATTCTTTTACGTATGGAAACATAGGTGACATGTTCTTTTACGTATGGAAACATAGGTGACAAAACCATCACGTGCTCAGATGTATGGATAGTTTGGAAATACTGTATCATTATGTATTTCAATGAATGTTACATTTTTCTACACTTAATAACATTTCGATATGTCTTATTGCACTTAAAAGAAGAAAATCAGATTTGCACATTTTTTTTTCAATTGCGAAAGTTCACCGTACCTTTGAGGGCTCGAAGCTGGCATCTTTGGTTTACTGTTTCCGAAGATACCCGAAGTTGGACTTAGAGAGGATTGTCAGCTCAAAACAGCCTAATCAATGCGGTCAACTTTTTTGGAATAGGCTGTACATTTTCATCATTTTATTACGTCGTTTTCGTGTTCAGAGGATGAAAACTTTAATGAACAGATTCAAACTCAACTAAAAATATGCCTACATTCCCATTCAAATGGGTTACCATAAATCCTGTCGTTTTGAAGCAGAAACTTTTCTCCGATGAAAATTCACTCTAAAAGAATCTTTCCACTTCCTGTTCAAATCGAGGGAAATTTCGCTCTTTAATTTAGTGTGTAAACACGAGATAACGCTTTTGCGATTGTTCAAAGCTCTAAATTAAACATTGCTTCATAACCTCAAGTTGAGTTTCATTTGCTCTTGTAGGATTTTTGATCACTATATTTCTTTGCTTGCCTGTTTTATAAGCAGGAATTCCGCCAGGATTTTCAGTTTGTTTGTAAAGTCAAAATTGGGAGGGTGTAACTGGAGTTTTGCATGATTTCTATTGATTTTTAATCGCAAAATTTATGAAGTTGGGGATGTTCTCGAGGATTTGGGGGTGACTCAGGGGGGAGAGGAATCACTGGATATGAGCTAAAGTGTGTTAATATTCATAAAATCAAGATAATATGAACAGGCAATTTTGTTCTATATACGAAAAAGTAAAAGATGTTACAACACAAAATACTTACGTGTGACAAAAATTATATTGCCAAATTTTAAATCAGCACCCCAAATTAGTAAAGAACAGAGAAAATTCTTCATCTTACGGACAAAAGTTTTAAAATGTTGTTTTGTGTAATCGCCGGATTTGGATTGAACTCTATAGCTGGCCACAGTAAGTTACATGTTCGTTTGATTTCCTTAATTACATCCCTTACGTAGTTTTTAGTGTTCCTTAATTGTACAACTGGCAGCGTAACGTATTTCTCTGAGCTCGTCCTGTTATTCAAGTTTTGGAATGCAATTTAAAATATTTCTGTAAAATTTGCATTTTTCACTTGTTTTATTCAAAATGAAAGTTTAAGAAAGTGAATTGTTCGAACCGACGACCTCTGATTTTACTCTGATGCTCTCATTTCCACGTATTAGTCCATTACAACTCAGAGGACGCTTAGGACTTTTGCACAATTACTATACGTTTTGCCGGTATTGATAGATGGTTTCATTTCGACAGTTAAACGAGAATATTTGTCTTTATAAACGCAGTTTACAGTTACATTGTGTTATTTCTCCCTTTATTGGAGTGTGAATCTTAAGTTTTTATAACTTAATGAGTGTAAGGCTCATTATTATTTACTGATGTTGTTTTGTAGTTATTGAGCTCGTGCTTTTGGACGAAGAAGGAAGTTTCAGTAACGGATGGGGCGTGTGTGTGTATAGGTTCTTCCAATCACTGCTTTAGCGAAGTCTGCATGGAGGATGGGGGATTAAACTATATTAATTTGCTCTCCAGAACTGATTAAGCGCAAACTTTCCTGCATGGTTTGTTGCCTATATTCACTACTTTGCATGTCAGGAACTTTCTTCGCTCGCTGTACCAATGAAACATGTTAAGTTCATAATTCGAATCGAAAAACCTGTAAGCGCGATTGTTTATTAGTTTGCATACACCCTAATTTTGAAACCAGTCAGGGACTTTTCAAACGTGCCGTACAATATACTAACTAATTCTGGTATCAGTTAAAAATGTACGTCGTAGTTTTAAGTAGAAATGTTAATGTCCAAAGGAACCACCCAGGCTAACCTCATTCTGCAAACATATTTACATTTATTTTACTGTTCTCTGTCAACGCTTCATCTCTGGCAGAATGCGAAGAGTGTTATCACATTAAAAAATAATAAGTTTCCGTGATAAAAGTGAGACTGAAAGTGAAAATATTACTTTGGAGTGTTCTGTCAATTTAAAAAGTTCTAAACCCATTACGTGCTGTTTAATTTTATTTATTGCCTTTAGGCACCTAAGGTCAGGCCGGTATAGGGAAGGGGAAAGGATTAGGGAAAATATCGGCTAGAGCCTAGATTGAAGGTGCCATACCTGCATTTTCCTCGTGTGTCTGAGGAAAAATTCTGGAAAATCCTCAGTCAGGATGGTCGGCCGCTGGAATCAAACCTACGACCTCCTGAATGCTACATCAACGCTCTACCACTGAGCTATGGCAGATCGGCAAGTAATGTGCTGTTGAAAAGATTTGTTAGATTATTAAGATCATTGATGGGTGTTCTGCTCGAGAGCAGGTCTAGACCTGAAGATCCCAAAGCTAGGTGAGCCGATAGTAATTTGCCTTCCATCGCATGAAGATGACGTTCTAAGAATGGAACTTACAGTTTAACGTGGGTTCCGAACCACTTGTGTCTCCACCGGGAATCGAACCAGGGACACCTTGATTACACTATTAAGAACAATATAGACAAGTTTAACATAACTACAAAACTATATAAGAAACACTTCTTATCGGTCACCCTGGTCGACAATAGGAAGACTCGTGAGTTCTATATACCTAAAGTCGGACACATATACTCTCAAGTATTTAAATTTGTTTACTTTCTCTATCTTAAATTTATTTACGTTTTCATTCTCAATTTTTATGTACCTATTTCCGTTATTCCCTGTTTCTCGGCTTGTTACCATGTATTTTGTTTTCTCTGTTTTCCTGTAGACCCATATCAAGGCAAGCTTATACTAAGACATTTGTATTACCTCAATATCTTTCCGTATTAAATCTACATAATTTGCGTACACAAGTAGTAGATTCAATCCATTTACCGTTAGTCCCTTTTTGTCTTCTTTTATTTTTAAAATCGCATATTCTAAAGCAAAGTTAAACAGTGGCATATGTAACAAGCAAAGACGAGGTAACGGAAGAAATACAAAGTTGTTTAGTATCGGGAAACGCATGTTTCTGTTCAGTTCAGAAACTCCCAACCTCGCGATTAATATGAAGTAAGTTGAAATTGAAAACATAGAGAATGGTTATCCTACCTATAATACTTTACGGTTGCGAAAGTTAGAGTACGACCCTAGCAGATGAACATGCATGACGAGTGTTTGAAAATAAGGGCTTGAGAAGGATACACTGGCCGAAACGGGACGAGATGACTGGAGAATGGAGGAGACTGCATAATGAAGAACTTCACGGACTGTACGACTCACCCGATGTTGTAAGAATAATGAAATCGCCACGACTAAGATGGTCAGGCCATGTGGCTCGGATGGGAGAAAAACGTAGAATATATTCCATCTTGGTTGGAAATCAGGATGGTAAGAGACCGTTGGAAAGACCAAGGCGACATTGGGAGAACAATATTAGAAGGGATCTTCGAGAAGTAGGTGTTTGTGATGGAAACTGGCTTGATCTTGCCCAGGATAGAATCCTATGGCGAACGTTTGTTATTGCGGCGATGAAGTTGCGAGTTCCGTAAGCCATAAAGTAAGTAAAAGTAAGTAAGTGAAGTCGGACCCAATAATAATAGATATGACTATTCGTATTGTTTATCATATAAAGTTAAAACTGAACATTTGAAATGGTAGAAAAAGCAATGTTGCTTTAAATAGTTTTAAGACCAGAACTTTTACTCTAAATTTAAAGACACTTTTCTTCATTCTCAGATAGTATTTCCGACATCTTTTAAGGTAATCAGGGTAGCCAGATCTTTCATTTTCAGTGGTCTATATAATGTCACTTTCGATAGCTGGTGGAACTTAAATATCAAGTTAAAGCTCTCCGAAAACTATAGATAATTTTATACACATTTTTTTAATGGCATACGCCTTGTTTCAATGACATTTATGTGAAAATTGCCTACTGCTAGTGTATATCCGACGACCCTTCCCCTATTTTCATTTTTTATAATTTTCTTTGTTTTATGCAAGTAAACCGTTGGTTGTATAATGTATATAATTACAGAACCAGCAATTTGTGTGTGTAATATTCATGTCACTTGTGATGTATCCCTAATGTTGTATAATGTTTTTAAATGTATCTCTGTTTTTTTAATAAGTTATGTGGGTTTAAGTATCAACATCATATTGTTTTAAAATCTTTCAGAACAAAAATCATGTTTATCAAGAACATTTTATTTAAGTAATTTTTACATTAAATTACGGTATATATTATATTGATCAATTTAATAGGAAATGTTTGTATCTTACGTGTTGAACTTAACTAAGGTGAATTCTAATGCGAATTCTTAATTGTTTTCCTTCATAGAAAAATCGCGCGTGGTAAATACAATATAATGCTGCAGTGCAGCAGCAGACGGCTCGCTGTCTTGTCAGACAAACGGAGAAACAAATGAATGTTAAATTGGCGCCACGTTGAGAGTTAAAAGACATGTAAACTGTGGCACCAGCTCTGCCGCTAGTGGAGATTTTATAACTCTATGGTGTAAGTGGAGTTCTCTACGGTTTCTATCGATTTTAACCCTGAAAATTTTAAAGTTGGGGTGGGGAGCTCTCGGTAATTTGGAGGGTGACATCTTCACATGGGGAGGGCGGTCTGGCGGAATCACTGTTTACAATACGCGTGTAAGTCTTTTTTACTCCGTCTAGCTACTCGAATACAAAGTATAACATTATGTTTGATGGAATTTCAATGTTGCCGATGACTGGTGTATAAACAGGAATTCTACTCTGCGTGAGTGGAGCAAATATACCAGCCCCAGGACAACGCGCCCTTTACTATGTGCGATCAATCTGGGAATCTTTCTCCGTGTTGGACGGAGTTGAGTTATGCTAATTTATGATTCAACCTGTGTTTATCTCAATAAGTACTGTTACAATGTTTCAACCACGACCTTTTCGGTAATACTATAGTTTTGTTATAGTAATTCAGCCAACAAATAATGAATAATTTTGTGGAGTAACTTGTTAAACTTTGTTTCGTGAACAAGAAAATATAATGATTTACCTGTGGTACTTCATTTGCCTCAAATCCTCCCGGAATATCAGTAGTGGAACATCTACAATTTGGAAGCTGGCACACTTCATCACTGCAAGGCCCTGCCAAAGCATGATCGGGCCCTCTGAAGAATAATCCACAGAGGCAGAAGAATAAAACATATGTCTCTCGCATCATCGTTCTAAATATTCATTAAACTGATTCCAAGAGTTTTGAAATTGGTTAATTTACCCTTCTCCATATATAGTGTCCGGAGATTAGCAGTCCGACAGTCTTGATACAACATATCGTGCTTAAAAGAGATTTAGCTATCAATTATCAATTCGTTATCTTTTTTCTCTTGAGAATTAAAATATTTGAGTCAACGATCTTATCGGTATGTTGTAAATCTTTACGTTTTCGCAATGAGGATTGTACAAAAGTTCGTAGTTCGTACAAACATATGCAAATATTTGCAGATTTTTCCTGATCAGTCAGCAATGGCTTGCGTTCCTTCGAAATCAATAATCCTGTCTTATTTTTTCATGAAATTATAATTAAGTAATCTGAACGTTGTATTAATTCATTGTTTTTCAAGATACTCTCATTAAATGAGACTATTAGTCTAAAAAAAATATTTACTTAGAAACCTAACACATGCATTTTTCACATGTAGACACACATTACTATTATAAGTGAAACGGATGGCCTCATGCCAAAACAGTGAATGGATTCTTGGAGACAGTTGAGTAACACTAATAGTAACACGGCCCAGGGCCTCACACCTTCATAGACACAAACAGGAGAAAACGCGGGGGTGCTCCGTATCTGGAAATCGAAATAAGGAACTTTCAAAAATTAATTTCATGAGCCATACACATACCTATAGCCTAAGCACGTCAAATGTGTGAGGGATGGTAGCCCTCGGTGAACGTTCTTCCAGGGCGGGTGAAGGGGAAATCTTCTGAAAAATACAGATGAAACAAAAACAAATTCCTGGGATAAATCTTTACTAAAATTGCACATAAAGAGATTTCATTTCGATAATGAATGAACGTAAAAGAACCGTCATTCCTAGTCAGTCGGTGATTAGTATCCACCGAAATAAAATAAACCAGTTATGTTGGACATAACGTTGATTTCGTTTTCAGTGATTAAAAATTATACGAATATATTTTATCTTCAAGATGTGAAGCTTAAAACTTATATGAAGGAAGCATTGCAGTTTTATACAAAGAGGCTAAAGCGCTAAAATGCAAAACTTACAGATGGTTGCTTTAGCGAAAACTTTGGATTGGTGCGAATGAAATGTCCACCCCAGGTGCGTCATGTTCAAAAGGCAAGAAAATTAAACCACGTAACTTGGTTTATCAAAGTAGTCGCCGTCTGCAGCCACTCACTGTTGCCAGCGCTAAGCCAATGATTGAATTCCGTGACGAAAGAAGTCTGGAGTCTACGATGTGAACAATTCCTCAACTGCATGTTGCACCGCCCGATTATCAGGGAAGGTCTTCCCTGCAAAGAAGTGATCGAGAAGTAGGAAGAGGCGATAGTCAGTAAGAGAGAGATCGGAGAATGCGGCCGGTGAGGTAGGGTTTGATACTGCAACTCATGGTGAGCTTGCACGAGCGACGTGTGGGCGGGTATTGTTATGCAACATGAGGGCATTACTGTTGATCATTACTGGATGCATGCATTTCACGGAATTCAGTACTGAAATGATCTGCAGTGATGGTTTAACCTCGCCTGAGAAAGACATGATGAATAACTCCTACCATAGACCATCATACCAGCAACAACCCCTTCCATGGGTGGAGAGCTGGTTTAGGACACCGTCCTGGACGTTGATCACGATCCAACCATTGTCCTCACCATTTATGATTCTCACAGTAGATCCATTTTTCATCTGAAGTGACAGTCTGATGCAGGAAACGTTCCCGCTTATTCCTTACACTCAAGGAACTACGCACCTCCAGACGACAATTCTTAGATAGATAGATAAAATGAATTTATGGGCGGTAACAACAGTAATTCTTGTTGGCCTGTGTTAACTCATGTGGCACCCATGACTCCAACTTTTTCACCTTACGGATCGTACGGAGCCACCGACTGGAAGGGGTATGGACTATGGAGTATGGATAACTAGTCTACAATGGCACGAACATTTTTGCGAGGATCTGCTTCCACGATGTTCCTGAGCAACTCATCCGAACATGATGTTGATCGGTGCCCACGGGACTCATTTTGCAATGTTGTGTCACCGGAACGATCGACAAAGCAACAGCAAGTGGTGCGTCCATTCGACATTTTGTCCCGAATGCACTCTTAAAGTTTTTTTTAGACTTGCTGTGAAGAATGCCGCAGTTTGAATTAATGAAGTAAAATCACTCGCAATTGTGTTTTCTCCGTGGTACACTTTAATACGATCTTGTTCAACAACACATTCTGTCCTAACTGTCTGGGTACCCCAGAGTGTGCGCTGGACGTATACGGTTAGTGACGTTAGACATGTAACCTCAGTCGATCCCTGTGTTGTGTTGCTGAGGTGCGGCACCAACCCAATAAACATTTTTTACTCTTCTGAACTGGTTAATTGTTTTGCGTTTATGTATTTACTTAAACTACGTTATTAAATTAAGAATCATGCGGTAGACACAGTGAGCTTTGCTCGATAGCCTTTTTATCTCCTCTCATATAACATTCTTATACTATAAATGTTTTGTGTTAGAATCTCAAACATTAGCTCCCTACGCATATACTTATTTTTTTAAAAAATAGTCTTAGCGTAGAAATGACTCATTGCCAAATTTCAATTTCTGATTCTGTGTAAGACATATTGTGTCTGTTTAAACTTAATACCTGACATACTTCCTTGTTCAGATCTTCGATGAGCACAGCAGAATCACTTCCTAGAGAAGGCAACTCCTAGATTTCGTTGTGCATTATTGATAAGTCAGTAATAACATCAAGATCCATTCGTTGAGAACGTTCTTGATGACAATTTAAAATTGTGAAAGCCTTGAGGCGTGCTTGTCCATGGGACATCGAAATTATGAAAGTTTCATTGTTGTGCAAATAGTTGCCGGTATTGAAGTAAGTAGTCGAACAAACTTTCCAAAATTTTGACAACACGGTTTGAAGAAATTTCCTATCCTTTAAAAAGATCAGGAACACTCACATACGAAGCTCCTGACAGGCTGAAACTAGTTTATGCATTGAGTTTAACAAGTAAAGTGTCACAATGTAATTACTGCTGCTCTGGTTTTATATCACCGTTGTAGAACTTGACATTAGCACTAATGTAATTAGTTTCACCAATACGGAAACTTTTGCAGAGCCCTAGAAAAGATTTTATTTTAGTACAAAACGTTGATTCTAAACATTGCCGGTAGTTCTAAACATTGCAACTGTTCTAAATTGCCTTATGTTCATGAGGATTGGCAGCTTGATTTATTGATTTTAAATTTTTATTTTAGTCCAGAAATAACTGGGTCTGAATTTTCAAATTCGTTGGCGTTTTCTACAAGAACTTCCCAGAATGTGTCAAAAGCGGAAACTCCGGAAATTTTACTAAGTTAACTGAAATGTTGAAATTAGGGATGACCTCTACTCGTAGCAGTTGCAAGGGTACACCGTGCATTGCGGCAGAAGGAGCCGGCATCGGTAAATCGCAAGCGTGTGCTGGTCCTCCACAACAATGCCAAACCACATGTGGGAAAGAGGACCCGGGAGACCATTCAGCAACTTGACTGGGAGACACTGTGCCACGCACCACATTCACCGGACCTTTCGCCAATTTGTTACCCCTTGTTTCATTCCCTCGACAACCACCTTCGTGGGAGATCCTTCCTCAATGAGGGAGATATGCGGAACGCACTCACGGACTTCTTTGCCTCGAAAACCACCGACTTTTATCATCAGGGTATTGTGCAGCTGCAGGAAGGCTGGCAAAAGGTGTTGGATGCTGATGGATCTTAATTCGAAACCTAAAGGTACGTACCATCTATTGTATTGCTCTTGGTTTATCACTGCTCTGGAACGGCGAAAACGTTTTTGGTTACCTTGTACTTTACAGTCACGAACGTTGGAGTACGACCCTAGCAGACGAACATTAATTCCGAGTGTATGAAAACATGGACTTGAGAAGTATATACTGGCCGAAACAGGACGAGATGACTGTAGAATGGAAGAGACTGCATAATGAAGAACTTCACGGATTCTCCCGAGCGACGACTAAGGTGGGCAGGCCATGTAGCTCGGATGGGAAAAAACGAAGATTCCATCGTGGTTGGAAGCCAGAGGAAAGGAGTCCGTTGGAAAGACTGACACATCGTTGGGAGGACAATATTTAGAAATAGATGTTCGTGATGAAAACTGGCTTGATGTTGCCCAGGATAGAATCCTATGGCGAACGTTTGTTACTGCGGCGATGAACTTGCAAGTTCCATAAGTCATAGAGTAAGTAAGTGAGATAGCACTTGATAGTATGACATATATCATTCATCTGTTTGTCTTCAATTAATTTATAAGTAACATTTGCACGCGATGATTAGGTACTACCAAGTCTGTCAGGTGACTTAATCTAATTTCAGTGAGCTGGTTTCAAATATGTTTTGCATTTTCCCCCATCACCTAAGATTCCTTGGCAATAATAATCTGCTCATAACGTAAATACAATGCGATTTGTTGCCGAATAATATACTGTAAAAACAATGAAATTACCCTTACAAATAATAGAAAAACTGTTGAGAAGACGCAGAACATCACGTCTATTATAATAACCAAGGTTAGTGATTTTGACATTTTCTCTTATTATCCAATGAAGCTTCAGTCATGTGGTGGTTTCGGTGAGTAACATCATCAGGATCTTGCTTAGCATAAGCAGTAAAACAGCTCTAGAATGATTTTGTTGTACTCTGTTTCGTAGGTGACCGAAGCTGCTCATTTCAAACCTGACAGTTTTTGCACATCACGTATACGTTTTATACACTGTCATAGGTTCCACTATAACCTGAGTGTTCCATCGTCGGCAGTTCTTTGAAAACAATGTTCTTTCTTTCCACACTAACTAGAATAATTTTACTTCCTGACCGGTAGTTGGAAAGTGTAGGTTCAACCCCGCACCTTTTTTTTTAAGTGTCTCCTCGGTTCTACTAGCAGAATGTCGCAATTAAGTTTTACTTTCTGAGTTGAACAGACAACTGTGGCCTACTCGCTCGCCGAACACTCTTCCGGGTACAAAGATTAGGTTGGTGTCAGTGAGGGCTTTAGTATACAGCTGTAGAAACAGTAGCTTTCGGTTTCGGCTGGTGAAGCTAGTAAAACGCTCGGAACTTCAATCAACATGATCACCAGGAGGACTG
>JAGDQP010055927.1:0-13041 GCA_022664845.1 Lepisma saccharinum
TTGATAGAATGTCCACATAAAGAGGCAATTTGGGAAAGATTTACAACCATTTATAGTAGACTCAATAGATAGCAGTGAGATGATTTGACGGTCGAACAGGCTTTCTGCCGGCCGTCTTTTCGGTACTTTCCCCCGGCTAGACATAAATTTACAATTTGGTTTATTGCTATCACACTATTTATACTTAAGGAAGAGAGGAACATTTCTGATCGTGATTGGTATGTTGAATATATTATGTTATATTATTGGAGTCATCCTCATTTACATAAACGAAAACAGTTTGCAAATTATTATAGAGCTCTATACTAAAAATAATATATACAGGAGGGTATCCATAAAGTCCGTTGTCACCCCGTGTATCTTCGAAATGACTGCGAGTATGAGCAAACGCAAAAACACGTATTTCATTATTTTATATTTAGAGCTATAGAGGGGCTTGGATTTAGAGCTATAAAAGTCCCACCCCAGACCCCCCAAATTGGGGTACGAAAATTTCAAATGGCAAAAGGGGTTCAGTAATATATCGTTTGAAAGGTCTCGACAAAAGAAATATTTTGCTGAAAGTTTCAAGTCGCTATGTTGACCCTATCCAAAATGGCGGCACTCACATTTCGTGTCCATAAAGTCCGTTGCCACCCCGTGTATCTTCAAAACGACTGGTAATATAAAAAAACCCGCAAGAACACGTTCTTCATTATTTTAAGGGGTTAACATTTTGAGCTATAATAGTTCCACTCCGTGTCCCCTACGGGGGAGTAAATGGAGTTCAGTGTGTACGTGAAAATGCCAAATGACAAAAGTGGTCGAGTGATACCTAGTGTCAACGGGTTTGACACAAGTAATAATTTGGAGAACCTTAGAATTTTAAATTGTTCCATATTAAAAATGGCAGTAAGATGAAAGTTATAAAACGAAACTTCTATTCTTCACTCAGACAGCAAGAGGTCTAGAAGTTACTGTATCTAACTTTTGTTTTCATGATTCTTTTCGAAGTTCTAACGTACCCACGAGTATGCTGCTATATTAGTCCATAGTTTTGTATTCTAGGAACATTTCGAAACATTTTCTTTCTCTTTAATTTTCTTTATGAGAGTTTGCTGATGAATGTAAATTGTAATTGTTGTGAAGAGGTTCCAAATTGCTCACAATGAGTTTTCCAGCGTGTTCCTACGTACATATGCCTTAACCACTAAATAGTGTCTTTCCAGTTACACTTTGCTGATGAAAGTTTCGGAGATACACGCGTTGAAGTTACTTATTTATAGGCTGAACATGTAGAAACTATTCAGTGGTTAAGGCATATGTACGTAGGAACATGCTGGAACACTTATTGTTAGCAATTTGGAACCTCTTCACAACATTGACAATTTACATCTATCAGCAAACAGTCATAAAGAAAATCAAAGAAAAAGAAAATGTTTCGAAATGTTCCTAGCATTACAAAACTATGGGACTAACATAGCAGCTTACTTTTGGATATGTTATAACCTCAAAAAGAATCATGACAACAACAGTTAGATACAGATCTTGCTGTGAAGGGTAACTTCTAGATCTCTTGCTGTCTGAGTGAGGAATACAAGTTTCATTTTAGAACTTTCATCTTACTGCCATTTGGAATATCAAACAATTTGAAATTTTCAGGTTTTCCCAAATTATTTCTTGTATCAAACCCGTTGACACTAGGTATCAGTTGACCAAGTTTGTCCTTTGACAATTTTACGTAGATCCTGACCTCAGTTTACTCCTCTTAGGGGACACGAAGTGGACCTTCATAGCTAAAATAGTTAGCCTCCTCAAACAATGAAGGACGTGTTTTTGCGTTTGCTCATATACGCAGTCGTTTCGAAGATACACGGGATGGCAACGGACTTTATGGACACCCTGTATATATATATATATATATATATATTATATATATATATAAACATTTGATAGAGCTTCATAAACTAAATAAAACTCTTATGAATGGTTAGCTTTTATACTTGTTATGTTATGAGGATCTTAATGTATATAATGTGTTCTTGTTCTAAAAGTTATGTTCTAAAAAAAATAAATTTACATTTTGCAAATACATAAATAAAAAAAGGCGAGTGTATGGATGAAGGGAAAGCGTGTCGAGCTACCAACGAGGAGTTCCAGCTTCAAATCCCACAGCAGACGTTTGGATAATTTACTGTTGGTAAGTTAATACTGTATGATGAAAGCAACGGACAAAGTATAACTAAATGTGTATGCCAGTAGACAGAAACCATGCTCAGTTTTGGCCAACTGATCCCGTTTCTTCATCGCCCGCTTCTTAATTTCAACTTGTTTTTCTCAACCATTATTCAACCCGTTGAACAGATTTACATTTGATACATCTATTACGTTAAAATTATGTTTCGGTACTAACGTATTATGCACGTATTTTCAACGTATGTAAAACTTTTGGTAAACTTTATTTTTATATGGGCCAGTCTAGTATCTTTGGACTTCGGCCCGTCACGATTCGCCCTTTAGCTGTTAAAATTCACACCTATGCCCCTGCCGGGACTCGAACCCGAGACCTTAAAGCCGATGGCCTACCGACGCAGACCGCTCTGCCATCCGGCCGGCTTTCAGCGTATGTGTTCTAAGTTTGGTGGTAAAGAGTTGGCAGCACTGGCCTAAATGCAGACAACAATGACATAAGTGTAATAGACAAGCTTCTCTCACATACGTTTGAAAATGTCTTAATTGCGGCCTACAGAAAAAATATGATGCGTACAAAATTAGTGGCGATAGAAATATTTCTCTCATCTAATACGTTTTTAGTCCTTACCACGTTATAATTGAGGTCGACTTAACAAATAACACCATTCTTCTTTTTCCTGTTGCGTTTTCTCTTAAACTGTGAAAGACTGGCACCGACGGACTATTCCTTCTTCACTAATCACGTGATACGCCATCTGTATTCCCCTAATGCTAATATATTTGAATGAATTTCCTTCCAAACTTATGCTACTGTAAAACACAAAGGCAACATTTCACCAAAAATACAGAAAGTATCTATAATTTACCTTGCCGGGAGTAACAGTATTTTCGTGATATGCTCTTCCAATATAAAGTGGTTGACCTCCTCCGTAATTAGTTCCTCCAACTATGGCCGTGGGAGGTACTTTTCCGTCTTTAGTTGACTGCCATTTAATATTTCCATCGTAGCACAAAACCTTAAAACAAAGGGAGAATTAGTTATAAGAATTTAAACTTTTAACACCATAGTACAGATTATTAAGTTATTTTTTACATTTATGAGTTATTCTTACGCAGTTCTTTTGCCATTAAAATAGAACTGGAGGTGGATAAGACACGTTGTAACTTGTAAGACATATGAAATCTGAGATATAGTTAAAAATTAATATGTTCGGCTCATGCTCTATTTTAACACTGAACGCACAAAGGGAACGGTTGGTTGCGATTAGTTCACCTCTCGACAAAGGGTATGTTCTGTATGAGGTATGGCCTTTTCTATTAGATGAACACATATCTGGTGTAGTAAAAAGTAATCCATTATTTTTGCATGACATTGAAGGCTTGACTTACCATAGTTAGAATGATCCGGTTTAGATCACATGTGCGCCGTTTTGTTCGATAACGTGTTTCCATTTGGAAGGTAATATCATGATGCCTTTCTCAAAGAAGCCCTTGTCCCTATTGGCAAAAAATTGAGACACAAGCCTTTCTGGAAGCGAATTTTGCATCAGCAAACGTGTTCGCCATGGACAGGAACAGATGGTAATCACTCGGTGCCAGGTCCGGACTATAAGGTGTATGCATAAGAACCTCCCAACCAAGCTCCCGGAGCTTCTGGCGAGTCACTATCGATGTGTGTAGCCTGGCGTTGTCCTGGTGGAACACAATGCCTCTCCTATTAGCCAAAGTTGGCCGCTTCTGGGCGATTGATGCCTTCAGACGGTCTAATTGTTGACAGTGTAGTTCCGAGTTAAGGGTTTGGCCGTAGGGGAGCAGCTCATAGTAGATAATTCCCTGCCAATCCCACCAAACACACAGCAAAACCTTCCTGGCCGTCAATCCTGGCTTGGGCACCGTTTGCGCCGGGGCGCACCGCGCTTCGACCACGACCATTTTCGCGTGATGTTGTCATAAGTGATCCACTTTTCATCACCAGTCACCAACCACTTCAGAAATGGGTCGCTTTTGTTGCGATTCAGCAGCGATTCGCAGATGGAAATTCGGTCCATGAGGTTTTTTTGCGTTAACTCTTGTGGCACCCATACATCAAGCTTCTTTGTGTATCCAGCCTTATGCAAATGGTTCCACACGGTTTTTTGTACAATGTTTAGCTCTTGGGCAATCGAAACAGTGCTTACATGTCGGTCGGACGCGACAATGTCCATGATTTTATCGACATTTTCGACACGTGGCCTTCCAGTGCGTGGTACATCTTTGACGTCAAAATTACTTATTTTGTTTAGCGATAGCTGTGTAGGCCAAAGTAAGAATCACCTTGTAGCTATATTTCTATTGTACGTCACAAACAGTGGTAGATTTAAAACTATTAACGAGTGTATTCCTGTACGTGGGAACCCACAAGTGCCGTGTATCAAAGTCCTTGTCTCCATCAAGAGATTCATTTCTACAAGTAATTTATAACATATGGATGGTTCAAACTCACTTATGGATGGAGTCGGTTCGGATTCTGATTCTGTCACAGACTCTTCCACTATATCACCACTTTCCGAATCACTGTCAATATCGAATGTATCACATACTGCAATCGAAATATCAGTTCTATTCTTTTCTGTAATTCGGCATGTCAGTTCACTCGCAAACAATTCATCTTCAACTCTGTCTTTAATAATATTACAATAAGTGTGTTCTATTTCTTGTTTCAAAATATTCACAACACGATTAGGGTTAATTGACTTCGCACTGGTCAGTATGTTTAAAGAACACTGCTCTCATATACAGCACATCGATTATTACCAATAGCAAGAAGCAACTGACTTGTTCTAATCTAACATGTACGTCAGATACACTGCAGAGACAACAACATGTGATGAAGGAGAAGGTGTTTTGTAGAGAGAGCTAGCGGCAGGAGAAGCATACCTCACGTACTAGGTAAAGTTCACGTAGCACAAGGAAGGAATAAGTCGATTCTAATGTTTTAGCTCCGATATGTCGGCAGACGCGAAAACCTACTAAACTCATTGTTACTACGTTTTTCATCTACCGACACTTGACTAATAAAAGATAAATACACTGCATTATCTCAAGTTTCTTGTGAAGTTTCGCTAATTACTTTCGTTTCTTCCCTTTCATTAAGACCGTGTCTTCCTGCTATTGTCATCTATATAGTGATGAGCAAAAGCAAGACCAAGACCAAGACCGTAGCGGTATTGGTCTTGCATCGGTATCCCTGGTCTTGGTCTTGGTCTTGGTCTTGGTCTTGCTTGCAAGATTCTTGCAAGTCTTGCTTTTAAGAACGTTATAGGTTTCATACGTAAATTTTACACTGGGTATAGGGAATAGTAAAAGCAATGCGTATTATTGCCTGCCTTAATGCTTCAATAGTAACGGAAATATGTTTTAATGTATTGTTTTTCTTCATGTAAGTGTACAGAATAGAACTACCGAAGTTCAATTTCGCTTTAATAAGGACAACTTCACTAACATTTTATTATTTTACTTTTAGTTTACTTGCTGTTTAAGGCACACAACTATTTCGTAAGATTTGACAGAATGCAATCATGGGTTATCGAAAATGGTGGCCGAAATAATTTAGACATTGAAGTTTTTACCTTGTAACAGTCCATAGAATTGCGCTCTCTGCCATCTTCTAGTCACTTTTCCAATTATTTACTATTCTCCGTGCTCCAGGTAAGTTCCAAAGGAAGATCAAACATACACGGATATTGTGTTTGACTAAAACTTACAAGGGAACTGTTTTTGATGTTAGCGAGTTTTGACTTCGGACATGTTTTTGTACCTTATTTGAAGCATGTAGATAGCGAAAATAACACGCATAGACTCGCACTCTGTCATATATTTGTGTCCCGAATAAGTCGAGTCGTGTAATGTGAGCGACTTTTAAGCAGTAAAATCAATCTTGAAGGTTAAACTTTATATTAACTAAATGAGTTATCAGATGCATTCCCGTAGGTATTTTTACGTGTAGAACACAAATTTCACCATGAAAATGTTCGCAAATTGAATGTGTTTTATACAAACTACAGTTTATGATCGAAAATGAACAAAATTCCATAGAAAGTAATGCCGTAAAGGAACAACAATACAACTGTAGGAAAGGGGAAGGGATCAGATAATTATAAATACATAAAAATAATGGTTTATAATACCTTTTGAAGATCTTAGGGCGCTTACAATCGCTAAACCACTGATGGACTACATGATTATTTAATTATTATATTTTAAATAATACTGAAGACAACTTTATTTGCAATTTGAATTTTTACTTTCGTACGTACATTTTTTCATTTCC
Organism: Lepisma saccharinum; assembly: GCA_022664845.1. Classification (NCBI taxonomy): domain Eukaryota; kingdom Metazoa; phylum Arthropoda; class Insecta; order Zygentoma; family Lepismatidae; genus Lepisma; species Lepisma saccharinum. The sequence goes on from JAGDQP010055927.1 coordinate 6,482, forward strand.
TCTCCTCTTTGGTGTGTAATTCCGGAACAAAATTGCGACACTCTATCTTCTCCTGCGCTCTCTTCGTTTACGTACATTTTCAATGCCCCTGACCATACAAACACTATCATAAATATATTACAAACTAAAATTATAATTAATAATTACAACAGTAAACATGTTTCAAAATACTTACCAAAATAAATTCTCGTCTCTCATGTCACATCTTATATTTGTTTAAACATCTTATTTAACTTATACGCTTACTATTAATTTTTTGAAAGTTAAATATTTAAAATAACTGTAGTAAGCATGAGAAAACGCAACTGATTTGATTATTTTTATAAATATTCGAAATTGAACTTTAAAATGAAACAGTAAAACAATAATACTAATTATAGTGAATTAACAAGTTCTAAAAATTAAAATAAGCATTATGAATTGTTTTTCAATCTAAACAGATTTAACTTTCTTTGATTTTTAATTAAAAAGTGATTCAATGATTTTGTACAATATCATCATTTCACGTTTTCGTCTTTTATTTAAAGATAAATGTAAACAAATCAAGTCCGTTATTATTATTATTTAGGTTTTTAAAGTTCAACAAACGAATTCTAATTTTACTAATAATTACAACATATTTATTACAAACTTGTTAATTGTAATATTCCTTTTGCCTTGCCGAGGTCGTCAAATTGCGAAACCGCTGGGCATCGAAATGATTTTGCTACGCATCTCCATGAGGAACACTCGCTTTTTTGCGATGCTCGCTGCAGCGCTTCGCTTCTTTCTTTCTTAAAACCGTGTAGTCGATCAATGGTTTAGCGATTGCAAGCGCCCTAGGCCCCTCAAAAGGTATTAGAAACCATTAGTTTTTATGTATTTATATTCCCACAGTTGTATTGTTGTTCCTTTACGGCATTACTTTCTATGGAATTTTGTTCATTTTCGATCATAAAATGGAGTTTATATAAAGAAACATTCAATTTGTGAACATTTTCATGATGAAATTTGTGTTCTACACGTAAAAATACCAAAGGAAATGCATCTGATAACTCATTTAGTTAATGTAAAGTTTAACCTTCAAGGTTTATTTTACTATTTAAAAGTCGCTCAACGCTCAACACATGAGATCTTGTAACACACGACTCGACTTATTCGGGACACAAATATATAACAGAGTGCGAGTCTATGCGTGTTATTTTCATTATCTATAAGCTTTAAATAAAGTCCGAACTCGCTTTACAGCAAAAAGGGTTCTTTTGTTAGTGTTGTTGTTTTCGTCTAACAAGTAAAGTACCCGAAGTTAGGACTCGAGTTGCTCATCAAGTGATACCTTAAATTGAAGCTAGTGACGAGTATAGTACACCTGTGAAATCCTAGCTGCAGAGCTCTAGAAATAAAAAGTTTATGGCGTGTCAAAGTTCAAAGAGAAAGCGAATTGTATTGTCACAATGAAAGGCAGAAGAAAAGTCAGAGGGACATAGTTTTGAATTGAAATGCGATTCATTTGAAGGAAAGAGGCACGTACAAAGTACTACACATTGATACAATCAATATGTAAGTCGCCAATGAAATCATGTGATAAGCAGATACTTTGCTCACAATGAGCACACTTGACAAAAGAGATGTTCTCACATGAGGTCTTGTAACACTCGTCACGTATATTTGAATCAAAACAATAATCCAATGGAGAAATCCAGGCACGTTCTCCTCATCCAAGTAGCCGCTTTTGTAAAACGCAAACCTGATCATGTTGCGAAATCGTGAGGCGCTGAATTGGAAGAGAGTGAAGGACTGCATTCGTAAAATGTTATCCCGATGCCAGAGATTAATTTCCGAGGAAGCGATAACTGTGTCAGTAATGAACCTGATAAATGATTTATATGGACTGAAGAAGTAAACATCAAGTGGTTGGATGAAACCAGTGCAACCACCAGGAATTAAACGTTTGAACAGTGTTATATGATTAGGGCATAATTCATTTGATACGTTATCATCCTTATTTGCACTCCATGAATCCAGCAAAAACAAGACTTTATCACGATTGGCAGGCAGGCTATTCCAGAATACAGAATAAAACTCTTTTAAATCACTTTTGTTCATGTTTGCAGTCTTTCCTGGATGGGACATTATGTTATCGGGATCTTTGTGCTTATTTCCTGGAAATTGACCACCAGATTCGGATACAAGAACGTACATCGGACGCAATATTTCACCATCCATGGAAATAACCGGCATGATCATATATGAATGAGTAGTAGCACTGACAGATCCAAATGCACCTCTTACAACCACCGTACCTTTAGTCCTATGAGTCCTGTATGCATGGAGTTCCTTGTCAAATCGCCTTTGATTAGCATTTAATACTTGACGAAGATTCAGGTCTTCTAGTAACATAAGTTCTTTCATAGACGAAATAAATGTCGTAGATAAGTGATGTAATTCAGCTTCTTTTGATTTCCACGTTTTGCTAACCCTATGCGTGATAGAACGACTGACGATATTGTTTCTCTTTTTAAAATTAGACAGCCAGTGACGAGATGCCTTGAATTGTAGAGTATTATCCGGATCTAGTTCTTTACTTATCTGAAGAGCCCAAAAGCGAAGAGTCCTGTCGTGTATAATTGCACATCTCTCGACCATTTCTTTGAATTTATCGTGAACTGCTGCATTAAGTTTCTCATAACTGGGTTTTTGCCTTTTTATCTCATATTCAAAGAGGATGTTTTTCGATTGAATTAATCTATACTGTGACTTGACAGATGAAAATTTCCTTCGTTTCTTTTCCGGGTTCTCATTGTGTGTCCAAAACATGTAAGCTGCTTCTTTATAATCCAAGATGTGTTTTTGTTTTTTTTTGGCGAAGGCTGATATTCTTCACCTGAAGAAGCGACAGGTGTCGGAGACTCTTGATGTGTTTGAGAACCTTGCGATGTACTTGGCAATTCCTCATCAAAGACGTCATCACCGTAGTCTCCATCATCGCTTTCATCACTGTCACCAGCAAATCCAAGAGTTCTAACTTCTTCTATGATTTCCATCTTGTCGTCAAGTATCTCCACTATTTGTTTGTACAATGAATCTTCATACCTATTCATTCTCCTATTAACAAATCCATATTTATCATACAGAGCATGAACGATAGCACCTGCTTCCATTTTCTGGAACGAAAAGAAAAAAAGACCTTTTATTGACATCAATAACATGAGCAAACATGCACAAGGACATTCATACACGAATAAAAGAAAGCGAGATATCAGGTAGAGAGAGGGATATCATTCTACACATTACACTAATTGGGAGCAACTTACGACGTATTACCATCGGGATAATCAGCAAAATATGGACATCACAAGCAGCTAAATTCGCTTTCTATTTGAACTTTGACCCGCAATAACCTTTTTATTACTGGAGCTCTACAGCTGGGATTTCACAGGTATACTATACTCGTCACTAGCTTCAATTTAAGGTATCACTTGATGAGCAACTCGAGTCCTCACTTCGGGTACTTTACTTGTAAGAAGCACTCATGTCCACTAACCCAGACAATTGACGATAATGAGACTAGTCATGGCTCAAGCGATCTCTGGCAGAAGAGTGATAGAAAGTATAATTACTTACAAATTTGAATTTGAATTTATTTAAGCCTAACAGGCATCTATGGCCTAAGGCTTGGGACAACAATGGGAAAGTTAGCGGCCAGGGCTTCGAGTTAAGGTACCATCCCAGCATTCGCCTGGTGGGACTGAGGCAAACTAGAAAACCTCAGCCAAAATGGCCGGTCGCGGGATTCCATCCACGGGCCTTCCGAATGCGGCGCCAGCGCTCTACCACGCATCTACGGCCGCTCGGTAAAATTACGAGTTTGTGGACCAATATTTTCCTGTTGAACAAATGCATCAAAGTAAACCTGCTGAATTTGAAGCATTTCTGTGCTCAATACAAGACCACATGCTTGTTACTTCTAGCTTACTCTAAAGTAACTTTTGCATTGCATCCAAAACCATAGCTTACATCTAGTAATATACCTCCCGACTTTATCTACAAGTGACAAACAATTACCAAGTGTACTGCAAAAACTGTTGTTTTATTCAGATTCAATTTTCCGTAGCATAACACATAAAACAGAACTCACTTTTCAATATTACATATCAACAGACATTTTATAAAATCGACTAGTAGCTTAGAACACAAAGACTTGGTTACACAAATCAGTACAAACTCCGAACTGACCATAATCCACCTTTATCTGAATCAATAGATCATACTACGACTATCCTAACATCGGAAAAGCCAGGACATCAGACTTCCTTTTGCCCTTTATCCAAATTATCCGTAAGAGGAATGTAAAGCCAAGATCTCCGACAAGAGATGGTAGCACTATCTCCGTATGTGTCTAATGTATTTTTATCGTTGCACGAAACTTCAATGTTGCTCCTACAGATTCAATCTAAAAGAGTTCAGACTTTCAGGGTAGAAAGTTCATGAGCTATTCTAGAGCTCTATCCGTGTAGATTTTTCATTTTCTATCTTGTTCATTGTTGAAATCGTTTCATTGTTGTTATGACTATAACAATGAACCTCTTCCCTTTGATTTCCCCTTCCTTTCCACGTTTTAAAAATATTCAAATAGTGCGTGTGCAAGACTCTTGCAGGCTGTTCTTGGTCTTGGTCTTGCATCAGTATCCCTGGTCTTGGTCTTGCATGCAAGACCAAGACTAAAGCTGCAAGACCAAGACTCTTGCGCTCATCACTACATCTATAGCAAACTTTCCTCGGCATGATCGTATATTTACATTGTTTTGTTCACAATGGTTCGTGGTGTCCTCTTATCTAATTTAACTCAATTCCCGACGTCATAGAATGATGAAATGTTGCACAGCGATGTAAGTCGGTTACAATGCAATATTCCATTGTTACTTTCATATAGGTGTATAAATTTATATATTTTGAAAGCATATTTTAATATTTTTTTAGAAACTGGATTTCTTTATCCTACTAGCCTACAACTAGCCTGAGTTTCACTGGTTGCAGAACACTTTAGGATTTGAATCACAAAACATTTAGATTGCTAAAATGTATCCCAACACCGAAATAACTGAAAGAGGTACACACTTTTCTTAAATAATTCATGCTAAAAAGTAAAAAAAAAGTTTTGTTTATGCATGAATAAAGAAAATTATGGGCTTCGTTCTCATATACAATCAATTTATAAATTCTTGAATTGGCGCGAATTTAAGGAGTGAAAACCTTGAATTTTTATCTTAAGTTCTTATATTTGAGTTAATTTCGAATACTCAAACCAAACCATATATTTATAGTCTCAGAACATAATAAGTAAAATAATTTATGTTCTTATTCATGTATTCAATACATGCAAAACTATTCAATTGACTCATTTCACATATTAAGACAAAACGTAGGTATCTTGAAGAAAGGTGTACATACATAAGCTAATATTTATTTCAGGTATCTACTGAAGTTAACATCTATACTCACTTGGTATTCATTTCTAAAATATTCTTCCCAATAAAATCCTATGTAGGCACCTTGTTTTGGGATAAGCTTTCCTGGTGTCCAATGCCCTCCCAAATTAGCTCTTGCTATATATATCCTAGAGCCATCTCTTTCGAAGCCAGCCAGTAGTGCACACTCAGGCACGTAACCTTTGTACGAATCAACCCATTCAGGCTTAACATACGCTAACAAAAATATACAATTTTATATTAGATACTTAATTTATTATGAAGCAAAATTCTAAAAAGCTCATAAAGATTCCATAATATATAAGTCAGCTTATATTATCAACGGTCACGGTCATTTCGCTCATAAGAGTGCTCGGACAAGTAGCGCCTACACATTAAAAGTATCACATAGCAAGCACTATCGACGTATAACATTAGAAATGCTAAATTGTGTAACGTCATCCACTTTTGTATGAGAACACCACACTTAAGTTGGTAGTAAATATGTGCTCCCCAGAATGTGTTTGAAGGTATTATTTATAATCTTTAAATTAAATGTTGATTTTACATCTCATTTATTATGCAGAACGCTTTTCTGTTATTAAATGTCTAGACGATTATTTTCATAACTCTGGGCCAATGATTAGAGACAAAGTATTATAATTTTAGAATCGCATCTGTGTGCCCCTGAAAACACCTTATTGGGGTATAAATACAATTTGTTTATTGTAATTAAAGAACTACTTAAAAGTGGACCCCTTATATTAAATTAATATTAATTAACAAGAAATTAAAGAAATTATAAAGTATATTTCTGACACAAGTAATATTATATATATAAATAAAACAATGTACATATAAGACTGGTAACCTACTGCACTCAAAATTCTATGAGATGCTGATGTATGTATGTTGTACGGATGTACATGTAAAAGTCATTTTTCCTAAAACTGGTGACATACTTGAAAAGAAAACATAAACTGACCCGGATTTCAGTTTTGCTGAGTTAGATGGAGTTTTACTTGCACCTAGCGCAACCAACACAGTGTACTCAATCACTCTTTGCAATTGACAAACAAATCGTTCTCGTTTCAAAGCACCTTATGAGCAAAA
>JAGDQP010055928.1:0-13041 GCA_022664845.1 Lepisma saccharinum
TATATTAACTCTTCCATCACTATACGTATATGAAGTCCTTCTTATGACGTATAATAACATAGAACCTTTAATACAAAAACTGCGGTAAACACAATCATTATACCAGACATAATCAAGACTTATCCCTGCCGGATCACAAAACAGCCAAGTACTCGAAATCACAATATTATATGGGCATTAAATTATTTAATAGGTTACCGGTAAATATTAAACATGCAAAAGACAAAAACAGTTTTAAAACTATGTTAAGAAAACTACTTGTGGAACAATGCTTATACAGTGTGGAAGAGTTTTTAGAAACATCAATAAACTAAAGAGGAAGTGAGTGGTACGGTACCTAGTATAATATTGATATTGTATTCTTTGGCATGTATCTTGTTGTATATATAATTCTATATTCACTGTCGTACTATAAAGTAAGCAATTGTAGCTTTATAATAGGGTTGTGGTATTTTTTGTAAATTGATTATTTCTATCGAGTATTTCGTGTGTATGTATTGACAATATCCGGGTTAACTATTTTCATTGTATGTATGTATGTGTGTGCTGCCTTGTGTAATTGTTTTGTTTTCTCACTCTTAATGGCATCACACCACACCAATAATTTAACCTAGTAATTTAGATATTGTGTTCTTTGAGAATGTATCTTGTATATATTATTCTGTATTCACTCTCAAGTAGTATCAAATAAGTTAACCGCATTTAATTTCTACACTGTATAACATCTTTGTAAATGTATTTTGTTCCTATATTGTGTTTTGTGTGCATGTATTGTAAAAGTCAATATCGGGTAATATATTGTCCATAATACGTTAAGAGTGTGTAATATATGTTATTGTGGGCTGTATGTATATGTTGCTTTGTATTTTTTTTTTACCGTTAATGTCATCACACCACCCAGAAAAAATGAACATGAGATGTCCGATCATGTATATGTGTGTATGAATGTATGTGTGTGTATGTACTATATATGTTTCTGAACTGACATGTTCTATACCAGTTTGCAATTTGCATGTACCTTGTCGAATGAACGCAAATAAATCAAATCACTGTCATCAGCTTCTTTTCCCCTCTTCCTCATCTTCACTGGCTGGATTGTTTATAGCCGCGAGCACTATGTCATCGTTTGATTGGCGTAGAAGCCGGGTTCATGAGCGAATTCTCGATATTGTGCTTATAAACGTCTTCGAATCCTTGCAAAACGGAAACTATGTCCATTATGTGTAACTTGTTTGCATCTGTGAAGTTTACATTCTCATCTACTACATCCGGCAGTATTTTTCACCATGATCTAATGTCTACGACTTGACTGGCTGCCCAACATTAAAAATGCCGTAAATGGAATCCAATACGGTTATTTTGTTTCAGCATGTTGTCATCTTCGTCCGCTAACATTCTCAGAATATTTGTTCGTTAACGTCGTTTAAGAGAGTCTATTACACCTTGGTCCATGGGCTGGATTGCAGAAGTCACATTTGGAGGCAAAAATTTGGTGGCAATGAGACCGCCGTCAGACACCAAGTTACTCTCATCCTAATTTGAATCCATCACTAACACCTTCTGTTCAAGTCTTTTCTCTTAGAGATGGCGTTGTACTTTCGGCAATTTTCTTGTGAAACTAGTCTGTGAGATTGCTTGGTCCATCCACGCTTCTCTTTGGTTAAAATAGTGCACTGTAAGATCATTAACTAACTACAGTTTCCTTAAAATAACGTGATTTCTTGGCCTTTCCGATCACACACAATTTAAGTTTTGTAGCCGCCTGGTGTATTGATGCAGCGTAAAATGGTGATGCGTTCTTGGATGATTTGTGCCCAGGAAAACTAACTTAATTCCTGAAGACAAGTATCCTTGTCGGTAGACATTGCCAATTTCCATCCGGTCTCATCGGTATTGTATATTTGTTCAGGCAATAAATTTTCGTTTTTCACAAATTCTCAAAATTCGGCGCCGAAAAAATAAATGTTGCTCGAACATCAGCACTCAGCTTCTTCCTCTACACAGGAAGTTCACGGATCCTATGACGCTGCTTAAATCTTGTTAGAAGTGTTGAATTCTTCCTCTAATCCCAATGCCTCATGGGAAAACTTAGCTTTCTCCGTACACATTTGGGGCGTCCGTTACCAATTGCTAACCCCTACTACCTTCGGGTAGGAAATACTGAAAGTACCTTCGTTTGTTGCTCCGAATGTAATGGTTTCGAACATTCTTCGGCAGCCGCGACATAACCTGATAAATATGAGAAAATATCCGAACTTCCGTTATCATACTACATATCAATTCTATTATGAATATGTAGGAAAAAAAAATATCGCCAAAATGTCACTTATTTCTCGTAGTAAGAATTACAGGATGCACAACAACAAATTGGTGTTATTCCCCAAATACATTAAGTTAGAATGTTGCATGCTATTTCCACCAGAACTTTCAATTTGAGGGAGTGTGAAACCAAAATTCAGTGAGTGTATATTTTGCTTTTCATGATTTCTGTACTCTATTTAACGTAATGCTTCGGTGAAGCTGGAGAGGTGGCGACTCCCTGTCATGATTCTGGCGGAATTAATAGCTGCAACGTTCCTTCACACGTGAAAAGCAATGCATCCCCGTATGTTACATTTACAATAAAACTGAGGTTATGAAAGTCTCACTAATATTAAAGTGGCTTTAAATTTCGTGCGTATTAAGTACAAGGGCGCAAATGACCTTTCAACAGATTTGTACTGCCGAGAAAGAAAATGAATCAAATAACAATTTTGCGTTGTTTGTTAAAAACTGTACAAGGATGCATGTGTATTCAGCTCGGAAAAACTTGGAATATCACACGAGCATTAATACTACAGAAAATTAAGAACTTTCTTGGATAAACTTCATTTTGTGACCCGCAGTTTCTGCCAGGCATTGAATCGTATGTTCGCTATACACCACTTCCTTAGAAATAATTGTCACAGACACTTCTATAAACACCTAGCAACAACCAGCAATCCATAAAGTGTTACAAAAAGCTATATATCCTTACAATTTCGTTAAACACGCACTCGAGTTGATCAACACACAACAAACATGCTAGCGTGCGGAGAAATACTTATGGCAACACTTCGTGTTATTAATTACACATATTATGCCACAAAAACACGGCAATACCTTGAACGAGCGAAGAAACTTTGGTATTCTTTTCATTATACGCGTATACATGGCGTGCTTACCCCAACGCGGAAGACACTAAATAGTCCCTAGTACCTCTCGCCCTTTCACTTTTATTTCACCCTCCTATGACTCGAATTTTCGTTACATTTTGCATTTTAATTCTTCTACACACGTTGGAAATGTTATATTTGTCTTGTAAATTTTACATTTTTTGTGGGCAAAAAAGTAAAGTAAACCCACTACATTTTCTGTTACGTACAACCTTCAGGTATGACATGAATTTGCTTCAAGCCGAATTTGCATATAATTTCCATGATATATAAACTTCCTGTACTCTTCATCGTGCTATAGATTTTAATAATCTTCAAATATGTTGTATAGTAAAGCGCTCATAGTTTGGGGGATGTATATAACTGCACTCTAACTTTACGTTTTATGTACACCTTATATCAGGTGCTTAAGGACTTGAGAAAGTATAAGAAGTTGAACAACCTGAACAGTTCCTTCAAACACACTTTGAGATAATAATGCAAACATCTGCAATGCAATGATGAAAATGCAATAATCCAGGTGAATGGAGTTACACCTACTAATTGCCAGATGAACCTGAAGTGATAATAATATTGATATGCTACAGTGAATGACAGAAACAAGAATTTGGCCACATTCCCCCAATGGCGGTGTAACCCCAGAATTGTCAACTACACAACCCAAACTCAATTTTTACTGGAAGTGTGTGGCATAATATAGATTAAAAATCTATATAAAATCTGAAACAATTCTACTTACGTCTCCCTAATTTTTGCTTTACATCCCCAAACAAAAAATTCTGGCGGAGTGCCTAGATGTAAATGTTCCGTCTCTTATAAATTAGTGGTGTGAAAACTATAAGCAGTACTAAAATAAATCGAAATTAGTAGGATCAAATTAAAATATTACAGAAACCGGTCAATGAAAAAAAAAAAAAAAAAATTTTTTTTTCATTAATGTACTGCCCAATATTAAATATGTTAAAGGTGCTTCGGATGGTAACATTTCTAGCCGACCGGGTAGCCGTGCGATCTTAAGCGTTAGGCCCATCCTCGAAGGTTCCGGGTTCGAGTCCCGGCAGAGGCATGGGTGTCTTTTAACTCGAACGTGACGGGCCGAAGTCAAGTTATTAGACTGGCCCATATAAAAATGAAGTTTACTAAAGATAACATTTTAAACTAGGGTTGTTTTGGTGATTGTTCGGTTGTATTGGCTATCTACGCTTTTTCAATGCTTGTTTCAAGACACTGCTTTAACACCACATCTGGGGAAATATTACTCTGAAACAATCTTAAACTTAACACGCCAATTAGGCCAAAGCATATCAATTGTTTGTCTTCTGATTATCATATTCCACAATGGTTGCTTTATCACTAACCACTGTATCGCACGTTTTTGTGCCATGTCTTACCTTGATGAATATAGTAGAGTTTACTAATACAGTATGCGGCAAAACAAATAGTACTGAAATGACAACAGCTTGTTGCAACGAGACGAAACATGCCTGTATCTTCTTTCGTCATTCGGGAACACTTCTAGGCAAGTCATCCGACCGGAAAACGGATTCTTTTACATCTATGCATCGGGGACCGTGAGATCCGGGGAGTAGGAAGGATACGGGAATGCCGTTCGACGGGAAATTAAGTGATCTTTAAAGTGTTGTTGCAGAAGGGCAAGTGAACCCCTCGCGGTGTGGGCTATAGCTTCGTCTTGCTGCATGCACTGTCGCTACTCTGGCAGGTTTTTGGCACGACAAAAATGGTGTAAATCCCACAAGAATGGGTCAATAATGAAGGTTGACCCATTCTGACGCGCCATTCCGTATGACCGGAGTTAGTGCTCCACAATAAACACCTTCTCCTCTGTTGTTAGGATCATTATCACCACGCCAACTGCACTCTGCACTACTCTTAACACAACTAAGGTCCATAGAAGGCGTCACGAACTGTTCCCACAACATGCATGCGCGTCAGACATGCGAACACTTCAGTACTGTTTGTTTTTTCACATACTGTAGATTAGTTCCATTATTTGTAGATATTGTTTGGTGCAGATTAACAGATGTTAATTTACGTTTTTAATTTGATTTTTTTTTAATTTATGGCCTTTAGGCATCTAAGAGTCAGGCCGGGATGAGGGAGAAAGGACTCGGGAAGGTGTCGGCCAGGACCTATGTTGAAGCTGCCATCTCGGCATTTGCCTGATGTGACTGAGGAAAAGCCCTGGAAAACCTCCCGAATGCTACGCCAACGCTGTACCACTGAGCTACGGCGGATCGGTGCTAATTTATGTAATTATTGTACTATGCTAATATCAATCAAATTATAATTTGTCCCGGTGTATGTGATCATCTACAACTCACAACCTCCAATCTTTAAAGTAGCAAAGGCTATATGATCTTTCTTGAAATCATCGTACTGCTCAAGTTCCGGTGTTTTCAACCATAGTAATTCATCTACTGCAATTGAATTGGCTTTTAGCTCATCTCGTCCAGTTGCCATTAGTAAAGCTGCCAGTAGGAGATGTGGACACTTGATAAATCTGTCTACATACTGAGGCAAAATATCCCCATTTTTCACATAGCGTCGAAGACATTACACGCATCCTTTTATATCATTTTTTTTTTCAACACTTGTAACATAAGATAAGATTTTATTTCATTCTGTTGACCATAAAACATACAAGTATGTACAATGGTATAGAACATGTCAGTAACAGTGTTATAACAAAGAATTAGACATAGATGAACGAAAAAAAAAATATAATAAAATACTGTAGAAACTAAGAAGTTACAAAACATTAAATAAAATGTAAAAAATCTTTAAAATAAATGAATAATTACATCAGTTATACAGCAATTGTAGGGTATAACACTTCTGATACTAATTAATACATTACAATAGTTACATTTTTCAGTATTTATCTCTTTTGTATATATCTTTATAATGCAACGTTTACATAAAAAAAAAAAACTTAACACTCCATATATTCCTTTACTGAGTAAAAACAATGATATAACAAAAATGACTGCAGTTCTTTTCTGAACTGACTAAGTGTGTTTTGAGACTTTATATAGCTAGGAACTTTATTATATAAAACAATACCAGTGCATTTGCATCCCTTTTCATACAAGACAGTACGATGTTCCACTACGGAGAAATTGTATCTATTTCTAGTAGAGTAACTATGTTGGTCCCCTACACAATCAAGCGTAACTTCAAGGTGTTTCTTAACACTGGCAAGGTAGTGGAAGTATACAGAGCTTTTTAAAGATTGGCCTGCAATGTTCTCTAGGTTTGGCACGTGTCATGATTCTAATAACTCGCTTTTGTATTTTAAATATGCTATTGGCTTTGCTTGCATTACCCCAAAATATAATGGCGTACATTACGTGCGGCTGAAATAAGCTGAAGTAGATCATTCTTAAGGTAGAATCGTTCAGTACATTTCTAAGAACCATAATTGCATATTTAACACGGTTTAGTTTTTTGCTAAGGTATAATATGTGCTTATCCCAGGATAGGTTTTCTTGTATCCATAGACCCCAAAACTTAGTTGATTTTACGAATTCTATTGCGTCGTTTGCAATTTTAATCATTGTTGGTTGTGCGTGTTTGTTACGCGAGTGGTGGAAATTTATTATTTGTGTCTTTTCTGCATTAACTTTTAGTCTATTCACTCTGACCCAGTTAGCCAGTTTTGACATAGTCTCATTTAAGTTTTCTTTGATTAGTTCATGATTATTAGCTTTCAATATTATATTTGTGTCGTCCGCGTACAGTGTGGTTTTAGCTGGCTGAATCATATAGGGGAGATCGTTAATATATATCAGGAATAAAAGAGGACCTAAGACTGACCCTTGCGGTACTCCGCAAGAGATTGATCGCCTTTCCGATAAGTGCTGAGAGATTTTGTTGTTTTTCATGTTATAATGTGTTATTTCCACTGTTTGGTGCAAGTAAATAGGTGCAAAACCAATTATAGGCGTTCCCTCTTATTCCATAGTTCTGTAGTTTAGAAAATAGTTCTGTATGTGGTACTAAATCAAAAGCTTTATAGAGATCAAGAAAAACACCTATACATTTATCTTTCTTATCCAAATTTTCGCGTACTGTTTCCATGAAATCATAGATAGCTGTTTCTGTTGATTTACCTTTCAAGAAGCCATGTTGGTCATTTGTAATCAAGTTGTTTCTTTGGAGGAAGGATGTTAAACGCACAGTCATTGTTATTTCAACAATTTTTGAGAAGGTAGGAAGGAGTGAAATAGGCCTATAGTTTTCTATATTCTTTTTGTCTCCTTTCTTATATATAGGCTTTACTTTTGCTATTTTTAGTGGATCCGGAAAAATGCCTTCAGCAAACGACAGATTGATAAGTGCGGTTAGGGGATCCGAAATTAGTTCAATGTTATCCTTTATAATACTTGGTGGTATGTCATAATATCTGCTGACAATGTGTTTTTCATTTTTCTCACTACTTTTGTTACTTCACTAACATTAACTGGGAGTAGAAACATAGTATTGTGGCAACCATTAGCCATTGTTTTCAATCTAGATGTTAGGGGGTCGTCTGTGTATTTTCGTGACAAATTAACGTAGTGATTATTAAATATATCCGCTATTGTACTGGGGGTCTTGTATGACTGTATCATTATGACATATTTCGAAAATATCTATTTGTTTGTTTCTGTTAACATTCAGCTCATTGCGTACTAGATTCCACAACGCTTTTGGTTTGTTATCTGTGTGTGAGGATTCTGTTATTGTGTAGTTTCTTTGCTGCTTTCAATACCCTCTTATATATTGTATTAGATTTCCTGTAATAGCTTTCGGCCTCTATTGATAGGTTACTTATTTTCCTTTGCATATTTAGAAATCTTAATTTTTGACTTGATATCCTTATGCCGTTCGTTATCCAAGGTTTGGGGTTTTCCGTTAGTGTACATTTTACAACGGGAAATGCAACATTAAAGTAATAACAAAAGGTATCAAGAAAACATTGCCAAGCTACGTTAACATCCTCTTGAATAACTACTTCCCTCCAGTTTTCTTTGCTTAAAAGGTAACGAAAATATGCCAAGTTACAATTGTTGAACCTTCTTTTATATGTTATTTTAAGTTTTTTTTTTTTTTTAGATTTTATGTTTGGCATTACGCTTATGTTCACGACTTGTGCTAAGTGATCTGAAAATCCACTGTTAATTACTTCGGGTCGTTTATACATTAGCTGCTTGTCTACAATGAATTGATCGATTGCGCTCTCAGTGTCTCTTGTGATGCGCGTAGGGACCCTAACGATAGCTTCCATATTAAATGACTCTAGTAACGATCCAATTTCTTGGGATCTGATTGGGTTTAAGAAATCAATGTTGATATCTCCTACGACTACAACTTGCTTTTTGATCTTTAGGAAGTGGCTGAGTATTAAAATCATGTTTTCTATAAATATTCCGACTTGACTGTTTGGGGTTCTGTAAACACAAACGATGAGCATATTATAATCTAAAAGCTCGATCATGAAAGCTTCAAAATGTTTTTCTACATTAACCGTTTTAAATTTAGTGTATTCTCTAGCATTTATATTTTCCTTAACGTAAATACACGACCCACCTCTATTTCTGTAACATCTATTGTATCTTGTTTTAAGTAAAAATCCTGGGATATTAAATAACTGTAAACAGTCCAAATCCAGCCAATGCTCTGTTAGGCAGATTATATTTACACCTGATAATTTGTCAGTAAATAACTCTTCTAATATACATTTTTTATCGAAGGTAAGGCCTTGAACATTCTGATGAAATATAATAACATGATCGTTTACCATAAAAAATGATTATCCAGTTTTTTTCTGTTGTTTCCTTACTCTCGTGCTTTTACAAGTGGTTGACTTTCCACTGGAATTTACATTATATGATTTACAATTATTTTCTACATTTCGCGTGTCTTCACTGGAACCTGCAGCACTGCTGCATGTATCGCTTGTATCTTGTAACTCTGTATGATCATTACCTGCTTCAAACTGTATGATCATTTTCTGTACCTGTTTCTGAGTTCATCATCTACTGGAATGCCAACGTTGCCAGAAGGACCCTCCGTATTTACCGATTTAATCACATCAGCTATTTCGTCATTGCCTTTCAACCCTGTAATCCCTGATAAGCCATCTGTAGTATAGTTTGCCTCTTGTTGAACGTGTTCATTCAGAGACTCACCAATATTACAGTTATTTCCCATTTGTGTATTTTCCTGGGAGCATTTTTCAGCAGTAATAACGGTCGGATCTGTGATCAGGTTCTGAGTTACACAATCTGTACAATTTTGATTAGAGTCACTTGGCTTACCTGTGTTTTCTTCAAAAGTAGAGGATTTACATTTATTTTCGGATGACGCTAAGAGACTACATGTACCTGTATCTACAAAGCTTACAACCTTCTCTTCCGTACCACTCATGTTACCATCTATTGGGGTTAATTCAACTTGACTTACACTACAGTCTGAAGACTCGCTATCGAGTCTAGATTCATTACAGCTCATGTTGGGAAATTCAACCGTAACTTCCTTTTCGTAACTTCTTGCATCTTCTATACATGAGTTACCAGTGCTTTTGGATATTAACAACTCCACATTTTTTTTACATACTACTCGCTTCCCTTTCTGACGTAGATGTAATCCGTGCCTTGTAAACAGTGACCTAGGAAGATCACTAATATCTAGCAGCTGTATATTTTTAAATTTATTACATTGCTCGACAATTTTTTGCATTTGTACTATTTACTTCAGAATTAACACAAGAAGTTTCCGATACATCATGTCTGTGAGGAATATTAACTACAATAACATTAGTGTGGGATAGTTCAAGCAAAGTATGGTTTAACACAGTAGGAACTTCATTACCCTCATCTGATGAAACATCATTTGTCCCACCTATGATAATAACACAATCTTTTTGATTTACCTGATCTTTTAATATTGTACTTGGCGACGCAACATCCTTTATTCTAGCTCCTGGTTTAACATGATTTACAACTGATATGTCAGCGCACACTTTCAGAATGTTTCCCAGGACGCGGCCATGGCTAACACTTAAAATAATTGTTGCCCTTGTACACGGTTTACATTTGTGTCTTCATCGTTCGCTGTTGTACTCTTTCTATGTCCCAGCTCCTTCAGGTCATGTTTATCAGAAATTATGTCGTTGCTTTCTGACTGCATGTCTTCGTTATCGAATACTGAAAATCTGTTTTTCGTCGGAAATCCGTGTCGTTCAATATCGAGAGGGTACTTTGCACTTTGCATTTTTGCCGCACTCGGAGTTCGTTTCCAGAAACTTCTTTTACTTGGCTTAGTACTAGTACTGGGAATAGGTGCACTTGGAAATATATTACGTTCAGTATTTTTTCGCACTTGGGGGATTCGTTTCCAATCAGAGGCAGGTATATTATGGTTTTGCATTCGCAAGGGATCTTGACTTCCTCTTTTCCAACCTCTTTTAACGGCTTCACTCCATGACTTCTCTTGCACCCTTGTACACGTTTCTGAATGTTCATTTTTGTCAATAGTACTTTCTTTAATTTTACATATATCCTCAAACAGCAATGCCACTATCCTGTTTAAGGATGGAAGTTCTTCATTTAGTCTGGTTATTTCGTCATAAACTTCTTGTGATATACAAGTATCATGTTGAATGGAATATTATCAGAATTATACCTAGTCGCATTAGCCTTGAACGTGTTTGATGTATTTCTCCATTCATTCTCTGGTTTCCTTTGCTTTAACTAAATCGGATTTTCTAAACTTCTTTGTTCGTTTTGTCTTACTACTCATAGACTCTGCATCCTTCTCAACTTGTTCTTCAATCATCAATAATTCAATTGCTTTTTTTAAATGTTAAACTTGGATCTGCTAATAGTCTGTTTCACATACTTTCGTTATGGAAATCAATCAAAATTTGATCGCAAATCATTCCATCTATCATTTTGCCATATTCATATTACATGGCCTGTATTCTCAACATTATACCAGGTAACCAAATAATTCGTGCCGACTTTGGGAACCGTCATATTCAACAAGCTGCTATTATCAATCGTGCTGCGATGACACAACACTTTTACATTACCGTGAATCCTCAGTCAGTGTAAAGGGACGTGGTGAAGTCAGTTCTGTAGGAAGTACAAACGTCACGTGAACATGTCAGTGTCAAAGGAGGTGATACGGCCATGTTTGCTGTATGAGTTCAAACTGGGCATCAACACTACAGAAGCTGCTCGAAAAATATGCTCGGCGTTTCGACAGGCACAGGTGAGTGAGTGCACAGCACGAAAGTAGTTCAGCCGATTCGCATCAGGAGATGTGAGCCTCGAAGGTAAGCCACGAGCTGGGCGATCGTTAAGTGTCGATGAAGCCACGCTGAAAGAGGTAATCGAGCAGGATCAATCTCAAGCCAGCTAGGGGCTTGCACAAAGATTCGGAGTATCTAATGAAACCATTCGATTGCATCTGCATAACCTTGGGAAGACATGGAAACTGTGCAAGTGGGTTCCTCACTCCTTGACTGAAGAAAACAAACTCCAGCGTCTCACAATCTACGCTTCATTGTTGTCACGTCACAAACAGGTATCATTTCTGGAACGGATATTGACATGTGACGAGAGGTGGGTGCTCTACGATAACCGGAAGAGAAAACATAATTGGTCGTCCCCTGGCTAGGTGTCATTGACTGTCAAACCCCCATTCATCAACAGAAAGTGATGCTGTGTGTCTGGTGGACCAGCGCTGGTATAATTCAATATGACTTGCTTGACAGTATGAAAAACATCACAGCCGAGGTCTACTCGTCACACTTACAACGGGATTCAGATGCATTGCGTTAAAAGCAGTCAGCACTGGTCAATAGAAAAGGAGCAAACCCCCATACCGCGAAAACGACCAAGGAGGTGATAAAAACACTTGGCTGGGGACTTCTCCTCCATCATAAACCTTAGTCCTTAACATCGCCCCATCCGACTATCACCTGTATTTGGTAATGGACAACCACCTACGGGATCAGTAGTTCCGAAACCGACAAGATGTCACGCAGGCGATAGACATGTTTTTCGATTCTAGAGAAAATATTTTTTTCAAACACGAGATTGATAACCTCGTAACTCGTTGGGAACATATAACTGAAGCCAAGGGTGATTATTCTAATGAATAAACTACCTGTACAAGGACATTACTGGATCGTTATTTCTAACTTATGCAAACGGCACGAATTTATTTTGTTAGCTGGTAACATATTCTTGAACAGGTTGTAACGGTGATTGTTTTAGCAAATGAAACTTGAATCTCTCCATATTTTATTTCTCTTAGATATGAAGTGTTCTATCAATCTTGTACTAACATACTCATAGTCTATATCTGCCAATCTTTCTGGTACGGACACACTTTTATTAGACGCTATGTCTATGGGTAGATTTCGCCTTTGTTTTCTTGTTCAATACTTATCAAAACGTTCGAGATACGTCAAAATACCTTCTCGTCTCCCATCATATGAATCAAAATGAGTTGTAGAAAACGCTGCTCTGTGATTATCATGAGAACAGCGCCACTGCAGTGCGTGAAAATTGGGTGGTGTTTTGTACCAAAATCTCCAAGTACGTTACCTCTCAACAAAACTCTGCTAAATTAATCATATTCAAATATGATATTCTCCATACGAAAGCTTTGCTTTTATATACCAAAGGTAAAATAAAATAATGGCTGAGCAAAGCACTACAATTTATTTTAAAAAATTAAAATTTTTGTAAACGTTTTCGCCGACCACCAAAACACTCGGCTTCCTCAGACACACTAAATCATATACACAACACAACCTTCAGTGAGACAG
>JAGDQP010055929.1:0-13041 GCA_022664845.1 Lepisma saccharinum
TAACTATTGCTTATATGGTTGTAAAATTACTTCCATATCTTCACCATATTTGCCTTTTAGGATGCCATTTTGAAAAAAAAATATCGGATTTCTTCTAACAAATTTCAATATAGTGGCTTCAGTTTAGATCAATATAGTGGCATTTTGTGCCAAGTAGTTCTAAAAGAGTAACGTATGAACCACAGAGTGAGTAATGTAATTTTTCCCCATCCTATAATTCAAAATATTGTAATTTTTATTAAAAGAATAACGTTTGATTGTTTAAATTCACCAGGGAACAAATTTGTAACAGGCCAGGAATGCTTTCTCACCCATTAGTTTGTCACAGGCACGCTCCCAGAGAAACAAGTCTGACAAAGGCAATCATATTAAGTTGAGAACAGAAATGAAAAGCATTCGACGAAAAAGCATACTTTAGTTGCTTTTCTTCGGTTTCGCAAAGGGATTACACTTATAGTTACTTTCTATAAGGATAGAGTTGCTACCTCCACTATTCCAGCTATGAGACAAATAAGCCTAGAAACGCATTTACATGGACTTATGATCTTCTCCGGGGAGGTTTCCTGTTTCAAACGGTTATTGTCTGAAGGATCACCTTCTATAAGGTTAGAGATAATCACCATTTCTATTTGTCCAGCTCTGACAAAAATAAGCCTAAAAAGGAATTCACAAGAATTAATTATTCGGAACAGGCAAGGTTCGATCAACTTTTTCACATTTAATTATGATCATAAGCTATCTAAGGATCAGTCCGGGAAATGAATCGGGAAATTTTTCAAAGTTATATAGGATCATCTGTAACGATAAACGTTAAGTCCCTTCCAAACTCATTTTTTTTTTTCGAGCTTATCTTAACTTTCAATATTTCCTAAAGATTAGGACATGATGCAGTGCAACATATCCAAAAGTGACAAAAAAAAATTCACTTTATTTTTTACCGTTTAAAGGTGAAAATAGGCTCCTCTGTAAGATGAAATTTGCTCTTCTCCCTTTTATACTCTATTGTTTTCAAAGTTATCTTAATTTTCAATATTTCTAAAGTTTAGGACATGATAAAGTGCGACATATACAAAAATGATCTGCTATTACCAGTACCGCCCATAAAATTTATTTTATATTATGCACAAAAATGATCAATATATAATATAACTTAATTTAAGTTTACCGACTAAAGATAAAATACTATTATGTTCCAACCATTCATCTTCACATTGCTTTTCGCCAAACTATGAGACAAATAACCCTTAAAATGCATTCACAGGATTTTATTATTCGGCACTGGGGCTTTCAAGCAGCTTTATTTCACGTTTATGGCTTTTAGATATTTTGGGATCAGGTCGGAAGATGACGCGGGAAGCTGTCGGCCAGAGCCTAGGTTGAAGGTACCATCCCGACATTTGACTGTGTGACCGAGGAAAATGCAGTCAATTTAGTTCGCCGTTGGAAAGGAACCCTTGATCTCCTGAATGCTAAGCAACGGCTTTACTATAGTACAGCTTTCTTTTATATGATAAGATGAGTGCCGTCATGGTACCTGAATCAAATCCATTAGCATCTTTCACCTTACATTTCCTAGGCAACCTAAGGCATTTAAAAAATTACAAAAGAACACTCTCTCATATTTAACATGGAAACTTTGTGCTAGCTATTTGATTTCATTCTTGCAAAAACATTTCCATAGCTTCAGCATACTAGAATTTTACGACGCCATTTTGGAAAAAATCTGATTTCTTCAATATAATGGCATGAACTTCAATCAAATTGTGTGCTAAGAAGTATTCAAGAAGAGAAGTTGAAATATTGGGTGAGTAATTAGCTTTTTCTCTTTCTGTATATATAGTTTTAATTAAAACTTATATTTAATTATAGAAAAAATGGGAGACTGACTAGTCATTGTACACGTAAACTTTAACTCGTAACAGGGAAATGATATCTTAATCATTCTTCAAACAGTGCCAAAGAATAAAGACACACCCCTTCCTTTTTTTACGTAAGAGAATCAACAAATGCATAACGAATGGATTAGCGATCGGCATTGGGGAAGTACTGTTGTTTTACGGGGCTATAAACAGAATAGGTATTTTCCAGAATGACAGAGTTGCTACCATCACCATTCTTCTGTCTCCAGCTATGAGAGGAAAAGAGTACTAAACACACATTCACATCCACTTATGATCGACACTTTTGACGTTTTCCTGTTTCACAAGGCTGCTTACTGAATAGTTACTTTCTAGGACAGATTTGCTACCTTTACGATTCCTCCTTGTCCAGATATGAGTAAAAAGAAGTCCAAAAACGCATTCACAATAATGAATTATTCGACGCTGGGGAGGTTTGATTACTTTTTTTCACGTTCATGGTATTTACGCATTTAAGGACCGACTAGTCCGCTAAATGGGCGGAAAGGTGTTTGGAAGGCCTGGGTTGAAGGTACTATCCTGGCATTTGCCTTTTGTGACCGAGAGAAAAACCTCAGTCACAATGGTCGACCGCTGGGTAAAATTTACCGTTTCTCGAAAGCACTATAATTAAGCTACTGTCGTTTGGTGAAACAAATTTATGTCGGGGTATCATCGCGATATTCGCCCTGACTTCTCTTCCAACCACATTTTTTTAAATTATCTTAACTTTCAATATTTCCTAAAGTTCAGGACATGATATTGTGCAACATATCCAAAAGTTATATTTTTTTTTAAATTCCTTTATTTAAGTTCGAATATAGGCTCCTCTGTAACGTGAAACGTATCATCTTTTCAAACCCACCCCACCCATCCCACTTTATTTTTTAAAAAAAAGTATTGTTTTCTTAACTTTCAATATTTCCTCAAGTTTAAGATTTTGATACAGTGCAACATGTAGAAAAATGATCAAATCATCACTTTCATTAAGCTTACTGTCTAAAGATGAAATGGTACGAATGTACCACTCCTCTTCACCGTTCTTCTTTGCCCAGCTATGATACAAATAAGGCTAAAAACGAATACACAGGTTTTATTATTCGACACTGGGGAGCTTCGAGCACCTATATTTCACGTTTATGGTTTTAGCCATCTAGGGATCAGGCCGGAAGATGATGCGGAATGTGTTAGCCAGGGCCTAGGTTGAAGGTACCATTAAGACATTTTCCTTGTTTGATCGAGGGAAAAACACACAGTCAGTTTAGTTGGCCGCTGAGATGGAAACATGGACCTCCAAAATGCTAAGCCAAAGCCCTACTACAATAAAGTTTTATTTTATATATCAAGATGAATGCCGTCATGGTACCTGAATCAAAGCAATTAGAATCTTTGATCTAAGATCTCCTAGGCAGACTGAGGTATTGACATTCAAATTCCAAACAGTCTCTCAGATTTAACATATAAACTTTGCGCTAATTTTAAATGGTTTCATTGTTGCAAAAGCATTTCCATAGCTTCAGCATAATAGCATTTTACGACGCCATCTTAAAAAAAAATCTTCAAACTTCTACCTGTACTCCTACTTAATCCACTTCCAATTTGCTGACGGGCAACCGTCGACAGCTGCCTTATCTCCGCCATCGACAAATGGATGGCCTTTTTCTCTTTCCTGGTATCCGCGCCGACGCTGGACCACTTGCGATTTGTTAAGTGGAATGGTGTCTCTATTGTAATGTAATTTTGTTCTCTTCTGAATTGTGACATTGTTTACTAACATTGAACAATTACATTTTATTGATAAACTGTTTAATATAGCTGTTTCCAGGTTCCAAACTTTGAAAGATGTATTGCAAAATATGAATGCGCAAGGAACATGTTTGTCGGAAATTGTTATCCAAATATAAAATGTTGATACAAATTGATCGCGGGGGGAGAATATTTTTTTTCTTTCTGTACTTTTCATTATGCCGTCAATATGTTAATGAGATAATTTAAAGAGAGGGATTACTGATTCAATTTTTCTCATAGATTTTAAGTAATTACAAGAAAACTGACTAAAGAAATGCCAGTAGTATTTGTTATATTTCATATACTTTGGGGATTTTTTTATTTTTTTCGTTATACAGCTTTCGATGTTTACGCTGGAAGTTTTGATTACTCTTCTCCATGAGTTTCAGATACATTGAATTAAACTGACTTTATTTATGGCCTTTTGTCATATTCGGCTCAGGCCGGGATGAGATACGCAGAGGATGAAGAAGGCATTGACTAGGGCCTTTCATAAACAAATTTCATAAATCGAGATTCAATATGACGGCCATGAAGAATATACCCTCCACAAGGAAGCCCTCCCACCCAGTAACCATTATTATGTATTTACTTCCCATTTCTTTCAGCAACTGAAAAGTATAATGGTATTTCAACGCTTTTATATCACTCTCCACAGAGGAAAATCTGACTATTGTATCATCAATTTATCTTCAGTCACTGGCCAATGACACCTAATATTTTACACACAAACTCAGTTTCTTTATGTATACCTCTTCTATATCTGAGTGTCCACTTGATATAGTATAGTGTTACTTGTAAGTTAGAATGCACTGTCGCTGACATGATTCCCAGAACCTTACAACACTCTACGAACTTAGCTACGTTGGTTTGGTGTTGGATGGCTTTGGATTTCTTAGTACGTGTTTAATATTACTTCCTTGTATTTTCATCATTACTTACTGGCTTTATTGTCATTCTGAGAAAATATATAAAAAGATCCTATATTATCAGTTTTTTTTCGAGAATCTTTTAATATTGATAACCAGGGGTCTTACGCAGTTAACGGCTACAGATGTCAATATTTTTTTTATTGGGCAGTGTTTATTCTGCTAGATTTTTCCATTCAAGCGCACATGGAGTTAATTTGAACGTTCCCTTAAAAAAACAAATGTACTACTATTACATAAAATTTAGAATTTAATCTAAATATTATGTGTATCGTGTACATAAAACAATAGGGATTTCGTAGTTTTCTTCCAAATGAAAGATGGCGGATGGCCTCACTGGAAGACTGACGGGCGGCTATTTTTAGCTTCAAAATTTGGCAGCTTGGGCGTCTACTATTTTAATTCCTCCATGCATGCAACACGACCTCCCAAATGCTAAGACAACCTTATACCACAATACAGTTTTCTTTTAAGTGACAAGATGAGTGCCAGCATGGTACCTGAATGAAAGGCATTAGCATTTTGGATTTAACATCTTCTAGGCAACCTGAGGCACTGACTAATACATTCAATTCGCCATATCATCTAAATGTTTGCATGGAAAGTTTGCGCTAACTATTTGATTTAATTGTTGCAAAACCATTTCCATACCTTCAGCATATCAGCATTTTACGACGCCATCTTGAAAAAATCGGATTTTTTCAAACTTCTACTTAAATATAGTGGTATGAATTTCAATTCAATTGTATGCCATGCAGCTCTGAAAAATGGACAACATACACCACAGGGTGAGTATTGTACTTTTTTTCTCCTTTTTATAGGTTAAAACATCAAAATATTGCAATTTTAGTACATACAAGGTGTATAATAATAACGTAAGATTGCTTCAAATTAGCCAGGGAAGCAACTCGCAATCAGGCCAGGGGTGCTTTCTCACACATTGGTTTGTCGCAGGCACGCTCCAAGAGAAACAAGCCTAACAAATGCAATCATACAGAAATGGAGAGGCATGCGATAAAAAAAAAAAAACTTTTGTTGTTTTTCTTCGGTTTCGCAAGGGTATTACGTGAACAGTTACTTTCTATAAGGATGGAGTTGCTACCTTCACCATTCCTTTCTCTCCAGCTATGAGGCAAATAAGCCTAAAATCGCATTTACTTGGACTTATGATCTCCGGTGAGGTTTTCCTGTTTCATAAGGTTATTGTCTGAAGAGTTACTTCATATAAGTTCAGAGCTGCTATTTTCACCATTCTTCTTTGTCCAGCTCTGAGACAAATAATCCTAAAAGCGCATTCACAAGATCAATCACTGTTTGTAATCACCTTAAGCATCAGGAAAAAACTAATCAAAATGAATTGGTAAAGCTGTTAGAATAAGGAAGGAAAGGGAACATTCCTACGACTAACATACTGAAGAACTGTCTTTGCCATAGTTGGTAAGAGGGCTCCTCACTCCGACCCCCCATTTTAAACATTTTTAAAAATATTTAAAAAACTAACAAGGAAGGGTCACGGTTCTCAAACACACAAATCCTATTCACACCTAAAACATCGCAAGAAACATAACGAAATATGTTCATTACCAAAATTAATGTGCCATGGTCCAGGCGGAGGGGAGCTAGGGGCTCCGGAACTTCGAATGCCACAAAAATGTATATAAAGGCAGTAGTGAGGTTTTAATGGAATATCTTGAAAACGGGAAAAGTAATAAAAATAAAATTTGCACAACATATAACTGACCACAAGTAGTAACAAAAACCATAAGCAGTGTTGCCATCTAGGAAGCAGTGTTGTCAACGCACAACAAAGTTATATTTTTTAAATAGCATTATATACCAATTAACGCACAGTGGAAAAGTACTGACAATGGAAAAGAAATAGTACAAGTTAGTTGCACAGTGTTGCAAACTATGGAAGATATATCACACGAAGATTGCAACACTATGCTACCAGCGTTCACAATGTTCTTTTGTTTGTTACTGTAGTTATAACTGGAGTTCGTTGTTTAACGAGATTAGAGTAAATTAAAAAAAAAGGATCCCTTGATTCTTCAAGTGAGATGTGGATCACAGGATTCTGCGAGTTAAGGTGATGTGGAAAAAAAAACTGGTAGGATAAGAAAAAATGACGTCACTTGCAAAGCGCTTTCTTATTATGGACTCTGACAGTTTTATTGTGAATATTAAAGTATTATTTTATTTATGTTTTTACTTTCTCTTATACAGGTAAGCGAAAACATAAAATTTCTTCAATACTCCTAATAGTATTAAATGAGAATATAATCGAGATAACTATTTGTTATCAGTACTACCCGCTAATCAATATATTTTGTACTGTTTAACAAGACACAATAATTACCAAGAAGATGCGTCTCCTTAAATCCCTGTGAATATCGACGCATATAGAGCTCTATTTTTCTTCCCTAACATTTTTGAATTTATAAAATTAACCACGCAAGGGCAAAAATTTTTAGATACAAGACACACCTTGATAACAATTAAAATTATTAGTATGATTATTACTTTTATACTATGCCCAAGGTCAATCTATTCCTAAGCTATCTAACTTGCTGCAGAAGCATATGGATTTAGAAGTTCATACTTTCTTTTGTTGTCCTATTCGAGACACACTTAAAAGATAAGTCGTGGAATGTTCGAGAGGAATAGTTTCACACCCGGACGTCGGAATAAATGTTGAGTGTCATTATCGGCACAATTATCCAAACGTTCACCGTCAGTATGTCAGACGAAAAGACTTGAGTATTTGCGAATAATACGATGTCCAAGTCTACACTTGATATTTATCTAATCACTGAAACATTTCCACATATGCTTCTTGGTCCCATATGTAAATCACTGTACGGCGGGATCCTGGGTAGCCTTATCATCTATCATTAACCCTATTGTTACCTTGTCTACCGCCTCTATCCTGACGTATGGAAATTTACATATTGTCTCTCGTGTGCATTGAGATGTACAGGAATTCACTGCTTTGTCTTCCACTTTGAAACAAGAATATCAAATGAAAAGTTCCGCCCAGTACTCCTGATTCAGCGCTTTTCTTCCCCCGCTACACTGCGATGGTTCGCGCATAGTTGCCAGTTCCTGGCTTTTCAGTCCTCCATTGTTACTGTTATATAGGGCCTTTTAAATATATCTTACTTGACACGTGGTTTTATTCAGTAGTGACAATGCTTTCACTATGTCCCAACCCTAGGTAGTATACGTGCTGATTAGCTTTTTTATTGTTATTCCAGATACCAGCATATTGGCCTGTGTCTCCACATATATTTTCTAATCCGACAACTTTCAGCTCATATAGCTTGCATAGTTTGCAACACTGTGCAACCAACTTGTACTATTTTCTTTTCTATTGCCAGTACTTTTCCACTGTGCGTTAATTGGTATATAATGCTATTTAAAAAATTGTAACTTTGTTCTGCGTTGGCAACACTGCTTTGTAGATGGCAACACTACTGATATTTTTTGTTACTACTTGTGGTCAGTTATATGTTGTGCAAATTTTATTTTGATTACTTTTCCCGTTTTCAAAATATTCCATTAAAACCTCACTACTGCCTTTATATACATTTTTGTGATATTCGAAGTTCCGGAGTCCCCAGCTCCCCTCCACCTGGACCATGGCACTTTAAATTTTGATAATCTACATATCTCGTTATGTTGCTTGCGATGTATTAGGTGTGAATAGGATTTGTGTGTTTGAGAACCATGATCCTTCCTTGTAAGAGTACTATCAAAAATTTAAGTTCATAGCGTAATAGAACTCACAAATTACTATGAAATGCAATGGACAGCGATCTCGAGATCTTGTCCATTGGTGAGTGATACGTTTTCAAAGATTATAACGTCATTATTTAATTGAAGTCTCAGCACTCATCAATCGACAAGATTTCGAGTTCGCTGTCCATTGTGTTTCATAGTAATTTGTATGTTTTAGTGCGCTATGAACTTATATTTTTGATAGTACTCTTAGTTCTTGAAATATTTTTTAAAATGTTAAAAATGGAGGGGTTGGAGCGAGGAGCTCTCTTAACATACTGACTTTACCATATTTCACATATTAACTGAACGAAAATCTAGAGCAGCATACAATATGCTGCTTTAAGCTTGGAAAAGTTTAACAGAATCCTACTTTTGCCGCTCCTTGTAGAGTCCTTGTGTACCTCTGTTTCCTGCTGACTTCTAAAACTTTTGGAATATATTCATAAAATTGTATACAAGTTTTAAAGTCTGAAAACTGCTTACTTGTTCTAATAGAAGAAGAGAGCATTTTTTTATGTAAAAATTATTGAGAATCATAGGAGCTTATACACGACTCGCCAAATACATCAACTCCCGTTCTGTTTTTTTTTCTTCTTATCTTTACCTCAAAATGGTAATAGAAAATTAAAAAAAGGGAAGTAGTTTATGAACGGCATCTAAACGCAAAACTTATATGTGTCGTACCGTGTGTTTGGGAGTAAGCAGTAAAAGCACACATAAGTATTAGTAACTATTTACGTCTCTTTTTACATTTTCACACATTTATACATACATAACAATGAACAATACTTAATTAATTATTTACATACATATTACACATTAACACAACTTGGTTTTCTACTCCTGAGGAAGATTCAAGGTCCAGAAGCGAGAAGTATAGTGGTTTAAAGTTTAACGGTGAAGAGTACTGTCAGAAGTAAGAAATGATAGAATTGATTCTATATGGCAAAATGTATTTTAACGCTATGGAGTATTCGGGTTTTCTAGATAAGAAAATGAACAAAGAACGAAGTACGTCAAACTTATTGACATTCTAATGTAATTTTGATTCTTGACGCCCCATATTTAACATGGATAGTTTGAGAAATGAATGGGTTACAAAAAAATAAACGATTATATGTCCAAAGGAAATGATTAATGTGAGCTTCTTGAAGAAATAGATTTTCTTAATGGTAAAGTATGGAGTTGCATAATTTGGAAATAAAGTTTGATGATGTGTTCATATTCTCTTAACCTATTATCATTGCACATATGCAGCTACTATATAGCTGTGGTAGGAGAGATTTTAGATACCATCTCAAAGGAAATCGCGATCATCAAGATCAAATATTTTTGGTAAATAATTTTGAGATAATTTAAATGAGAGCAAGTTAGAAATAATATCAGTGGCGACGAGTATTAACGGATTTCGAATCTACGTAGAGCTAGAAGAATCAATTGACAATTATTTGGAAAGATTTTCGTTGTATAGTGCACTAAATAATCTTACAGAGAAAAAGAAGTAACAAATACTACTAACTTCTTTGTCACCAGATATATATATGCTAAGTTAAAAGATATCGTAAATAATCAAGAAAACAAGGAACCTAAGTTTATCAGGGCTCAAGTACAAAATAAAATAGGAAACCGTATGTTGACGGTGAAGATAAATGGTCGTTGTAGAAACATTCATTGGGATCAGTGCCATAAATATACAGAACCAAATGCCTCTTATTGGTGGTTTACCTTCTAAATCTGATCTACAACCCAGACTTACTTCGGTAAATGATGCGAGACGTTCAACATGAACCGCTTGTCCATAAAAACATTTTTCCTGCGAAGGATATGAATAAGAGTAAGTCATTGAATGTGACAAATCGATTTTCTCTGTTATCAGATGAATCTCCAAGTCTGAATAAAAAAACTGAAGACAAGAAATGGATAATAAAGTAATGAGTGAGGAAAATGGAATTCAACAGAAAAAGGAATTCTCGATAGAAATGGTATCAGGAGAAAATAAATGTAAGGATGGATTATTGTGCAGTACAGCCGAAGAAAAAGAAGAATTTTTAACTGCTTTACGGATTCTGGATAGTGATTCTGAACTGGAACCGGAACAGATCAATCAAGATACTAAACAGGGAAGTGTGGTGATTCCATCTTATCATGCTAAAGAATCGGAACCGGAACAGGAGAAAAATCAAGTTACTTTGGACCAGGAATACACAAGAGTGATCTATAATAAAACTTTGAACAGCACAGACATTGAAAGAATTCTAATGGAATATTATGGGGAAGAACTAAAATTCCACCGAAAGTATAGACATTGCAAAATAAACGAATATTGTATACCTTACTCAGAAGATGTTTATACATATATTGATTACACATTATTTAATTATGACTGGCCAAAATCAGATTGTTGATTTATAATTGTTATGTTCATTTGATTTTGTTTCTACCTTGTGCTATTTTATTTTGTGTTTAGGAAAGTAGGAAATGATCCTTGTTTTCACAATTTTGATTTTGTAATCGTTGAATGAAATTGAACTTTGGAAAGATGTTACAACATATGTGGTACAAATACAGTTTAGTGGTTTATGGTTGGATAGACCAGAAGGTAAAGTTTAAATGAATGTATCTAAGAGCTACGTAACGTAGTCTTCTAGAAGAAAGGGTGAATTGTCAGAAGTAGGAAATGATAGAATTGATTCTATAAGGCAAAATGTATTTTAACGCTATGGAGTATTCGGATTTTCTAGATAAGAAAAAGAACAAAGAACGAAGTACGTCAAACTTATTGACATTGTAATGCAATTTTGATTCTTGACGAGCCATATATAAATTGGATAGTTTGAGAAATTAATGGGTTACAAAAAAAAAACAATAAAAAAAAAACGATTATATGTCCAAAGAAAATGATTAATGTGTGCTTCTTGAAGAAATAGATTTTCTTAATGGTAAAGTATGGAGTTGCATAATTTGGAAATAAAGTTTGATGATGTGTTCATATTCTCTTAACCTATTATCATTGTACATATGCAGCTACTATATAGCTGTGGTAGGAGAGATTTTAGATACCACCTCAAACGAAATCGCGATCATCAAGATCAAATCTTTTTGGTAAATAATTTTGAGATATTTTAAATGAGAGCAAGTTAGAAATAATATCAAAT
The DNA here is from genome assembly GCA_022664845.1 of Lepisma saccharinum. Taxonomy (NCBI): domain Eukaryota; kingdom Metazoa; phylum Arthropoda; class Insecta; order Zygentoma; family Lepismatidae; genus Lepisma; species Lepisma saccharinum. The sequence continues at coordinate 11,554 of JAGDQP010055929.1, forward strand.
ACTACAGCACAAATTAGATAGGTGAATCTAAAGTAATTCACTAGCTCTCCGAGCTTAATAACAATGAGTTTATCTGCTGAAAATACCGTTTTAAAATTATTTTGTGTCATACATGCACCATTCTCTGCAGTATCACGCATTTAATCATGAAAATTAAAACATTTGAGACACAGGTGGATAAACAAACGGTAATATGTACAGATAAATCATAGAATAGGTAGATCGGCAACAAACACTTAATGTGTGTAAGTTACCATATTTTGATCGTTACAGTATGTAACTAGAGTACAATACATGTTAAACAGCGTACGGAGTTGTAGTGTACTACAAAGATCAAATCACGGCACCCTACATAAGTAATTTTTTCTATTGTAGGTACGATTTTTCTGAACACATGTTCCTTTTCTTTACCCACCTGTGTCTCAAATGCTTTAATTTCCATGATTATGATGAGTTATATCGCAGTGAAACGTTGAATGTGCAACATAAAATATTTAACAAATTTTTTGGTAAGTTTTTGAGAATTACAATTAATACTCACATTAACACACCCCACCCCACCCCACCCAGCCAAAAAAAAAGTATTATGAATCATTAGTGCTTAATTCCCATTCTATGTTTCATCCTTTTCATTAATGGGAGCTAATTGCTTTTGCTTTCAATATACAATCGCAGCCACTAAGTGCAAGCGTACCCTTACTTTTCTGGCCCACTTTCCAAGTGCTACCTTATCTTTTCTAACCCACTTTTAGCACTGCTAAACACAAATTAAAACCTCAGGTTATCAATGTCAGGAGCCCACAAGGATAAAACCTAGTACCGATGCTGTTTCTTCTTTACATATATGATATGCCTGACCAAATTATAGAAGCTAAACTTATCTTGTATGCAGACGATACAAATGCCATAATAAAATCCCAATCACATACAATCCAAGGTAACACTAACAGTAACATGTCACAGTTAATTTTATGGTTTACAACCAACAATTTATTCCTGAATAATGATAAAAATTCCTGCTTGTATTTCCGTACACATCATGCCAAGTCCAGTTATTCGAATATACAACAAAATAATGAAGCCGGTTGAAACAGTCAAGTTTCTTGAAATTCAAATCGATAAGTTATCCTGGTTTCAGCGTATTGAAAAATTTGGTCATCAATTATCCTCTGAAATATTCCTAATAAGGTCACTCCTTCCCATTTCAAACAAAAAGGCAGTAAAAGTAAAAAATCAAAAGTTTCATCTACATGATTTAAAAATGTTTTAAACTAAAAAAAAGTAATAAGAATAATTACAAATATCTTATATTATGCTTCACGTGGAGCACTATTCAGATTAAAATATTCTTACACTCTCCTTCGTTGTACATATATGAGATGGTAAAAGAGAGAGAAAAAAAGGATACTCACATTATATACTCTTGAGACAGGAGTACACGAACTTCACAAACACAATAGAAAAGCTGCTACGTTTCGCAAAAGCGTT
>JAGDQP010055931.1:0-13041 GCA_022664845.1 Lepisma saccharinum
TAGATGATTGTTTGTTTTCTGACTTAAATTCTTTTTCGAATTTCACTAGTCCTTCTCTGGTAAAGTCCAAAAGATCGAATTCTTTCGCCATAGTTCATTCGTTTACGCACACGAAAACACTTACTACGCTTAAGGTAAGTTTAAGTTTATAATAATTAAATGGAAAAACCAAAAGGCCACCCCGGTACCGCAGATCCGGGAGCAGACACTCCGAGAGGCCGCTTTAAAATAAAAAAAAAAATAAAAAAAAAAACCGGCGGGGGGTCAATGACCCCCGGAGAACCATTCCCGAAATGCTCGCGGTCAAATTCTGGACCGCAAACAACTCGGGAAGGGGAAGGGGCAGCGACCCCCCGGGTGAGGTCAACGACCTCCCAAAATATCAGACCCCCATCTCATACGGCACCGGAGATTCGGACCCTAGCCCTCCATAATCTTGTAGTACGTATCCACACAAGAACTTAGAAGCACCACGGCAATGACGGCGTCAGGACCCAGACAAGATCTCGCCTAACAACAGTCACCTTCGATTCACCTTCAGTTTAATTCACCGGAAATCCTCGGTCAAGAAAGCTTGGATGATGTGGCCTTCTTGATGACAACGTATTCTCGGTTATTATAGTCCCATAAGGTTAACATGCAAACTTTCGATGGTCAATATCTCGCACCAAAAAAATCGCACATATTTAAAAGTTTCACAAAATGTTCCTTTGATAATTAGGAATATAATAGAGTACTTACAACTTAGGTCCACTGCGTTTCTCCCTCCGAAAAACCACACTTTTACGGAGCGATTTTCACACGCGTCTGCTCATTAGCAAAGCAATAACTCAAGTCCGATGCGGGAAGTTGTCGACCAGGGCCTAAGTTGAAGTTACCCGTTTGCCTGGTGTGACTCAGGAAAATAAAAAGAAAACCTCAGTTAGGTTGTTCGCCGGTGCGATTGAACCCACGATCTCCCGAATGTTAAGCCAAAAGAACAATGATAGAAGTTTTGCAACTTCTTTTTCTTCTTTCTCTCCGTCTTTTCCCACCTACGTGGGGACGACGTATACGATAGTCTTCTCCACAAAGCCCTGTTCTGAACTTTTTCTCTTCACAGAACTTTCCCCCCGAAATCATTCTTATCCCTATCCATCCATTTCCTCCTTGGCCTCCCTCTACTTTTCTTGCCCTCCACTTCCACTGCCATCACTCTTCTGACTACATAGTCATTTGGTGCTATTGCATGATCTAACCACTGCAGTCTTCTTTCCTGTATCTTCTTAGATATCTCTACAACCTTGGTTGTTCCTCTTATTCTCACATTTCTCACTCTGTCTCTTCCAGTTATCCCACACATTCAGCGTAGCATTCTTATTTCGATAACATCTAATCTCTTTTCTTGTGTTTTCTTTATTGGCCATGTTCTGCTCCGTAAATCATTGCTGATCTAATCACTGTTTTTTAAATCACCCCTTTATTTTTCAACTAGATTCTGCGGTCGCAGAGAACGCCACATACTTTCTTCCAATTTCGACATCCCTCCTGCATTATGTGTGATATTTCCTAGTCCAAATCTCCATTCCCAGTAACAGCTGAGCCTAAATATTTAAAACTTTTCACTTTATTCAATTGTTATCTTGCAACATCATTACTCCATTTTTTTTCTCCGTTAAACTCAAGATAACTCAGTTTTCTTTCTATTGATCTTTAGACATCTATCTTCCAAAGACTTCCTCCAACTCTCTACTTTACTGTCAAGTTTGGTCCTATTATTACTGTATAGTACAATATCATTGGCAAACATCAATACCCCAGAGGGCTTCATCTCTCACATCCTCAGATATAACGTCTATGACTACACTAAAAAGGTAGTACGGGTTTGTGTAATCCAAACATAACAGAGATTTGGCGTGTCAATTCCACATTACTTCTTACGTGAGTACATACTTTTCTGACACTCCTTTCTTGATCTTACATCTCCATACTTCCTGATGTGGTACTCTGTCGTAGACCTTCTCCAAATCAATAAAGACCATATGCAATCATTTCTTGCATTTTTCCTATGATTTTCGATAGTTTGTTTTAATATAAAAGTTGCGTCCGTTGTACTTTTTCCTGACATAAATCCAAATTGTTCTTCTCCTATTGATGTTTCTTCTCGTAATCTTCCTTCTACAATTTTCTCCCAAATCTTCAACGTATGTGACATCAGTTTGATTCATCTAAAGTTTCCACAACATGTATATTTCTTCTCTCCTTAGAAATTGGTACAGTAACACTATTCGTCCATGCACTCGGCATTTTTTCCTGTTCATAGATTTTTTGCATCAGAACCAATACAATATCTACACTGTAAAAATTGGAGACACAACGTTAATAAAAAAAATGGAGGCAGCTGAGCTGCCTCCACTTTTTGGATTAACCTACATTCAGCCAGTTTTCGGTTGAACGTTTTACTCTCTGTAAAATTTCAAAATGCGCATATGTCTTTTCCAACGTATTCCATTGAAGCAGAACAGTTTTTGAAAGTGGAAAAGAAGAAAATGTAATGTTCCTTTAAAATCTAAAATAAAAAAAAAGTTCAGGTGGTCGGGTTTCGATCCAGGGTCCACTAAGACACTGATCAGATGCTGTCGCCACTTAGCTATGAAGGCAGTTGGTGTTTGTAGCTTTCCGAGTGGTATTCATAGCTAGGACTTTACTGCGCAGGAGGTTAATGATCAAAATATAGATTTTACTACGAGGAATGTCGAGAGAAAAGAAAGGAGAGATACGCTTGCTCCTGTGTAAAGATTTATACCCAACTTAATTCCTATTTCCGCCAATGCAATCATGTCGTTCTCGATCCACCAGTCAACTGTTTACTGTTCACAGTGTAAAAACAACATAAACACTCAAAATGGTGGGGATTTCTGTTACAAGCAAATAACTTTACTCCTGTTATTGGATTATAAAATATCCAACCAAGGCTTAAACTTCATCCACAAAAGTACGTAACCTCAAAACGGTCAGTTTAGCTTACACTTCGATCAGAAAATGACCGGATTTTGAGCGTAAAATAAGTTGAACTTTAACCGACGAAACACTTTGGCCAGGTTCAGACAATTTTCACTTAACGTTAAGCCATTACAAAGAAAGTGTTAAACTTTAAAATGAAGTTAAGGTTACCAGTCTTTCAACTAAAAGGCTTACACTATATCCACAATTAAGAGTAAATACAACAAAACGCTAATTTTCGACTTTTGTTTCTCCATAAAGCGGAGTAACTTTCGTCTATTTCGTGTTTCCACTTTTTACAGTGTACGCGGGAGACCCAAAAGGAACCAGAATTTTGTAATAATTTTTTTTTTTTTTTTTTTTTTTTTTTGGTGTTACAACTTGAACATCTTTCAAAGTACGGCCTATTTGATTCAAGGCACCGGTATAAACATGTTTTCAATTTTCGAAGCAGTCGTGAAAGTCTTGCGTGTGGCTCCCTCGTTTTTTCCTTCGCCCCTTCCACATCAGCAAAACATTTTCTTTTGAGGATTTTTTCATGCGGGAGAATACAATAAAGTCACTCGGAGCAATATCGAGTGGATGTGGCGGCTGAAAAAGCTGGATCATGTTGTTTTACTATGTCCTTGGCATTTACTACACTGTTTCTGTTGAATCGTAGTAATGATATGACGATCAAGTTTAGTATGCAAGGTACTTGGAATATGGTTATTGGCTGCACCGCAAAAATACTGACTCCTTGGGAATGTAGCGTGGTACTGCAGGTCGTGGAAATTCCTCTCTGGTTTGTTCATGCTGACGCAGTGGAAGGAAACTTTTGTCGACGTTCGCTCTCTCGTTTGAAGCGTTTGTTTGTTGCTTTCTTCGCTTAGTATAATTTTTATCCTGTATATTATTTTTTTAAATTTTCTTTCGGATTTTACGTGGGCCAGAGGTTATGTGATATGGGAAACGCTGTATGACAGTCTTTTATACATATTATGTCGTCATTTGACAAGTCCGAAGTTCGAGCATTTCAAACTTATTTCCTCACTTCTTTGTACCAAAAATTGTACTGGGCAAGGCGCACTTTTGAAAAAACTATTTTCAAAGCCTGATCGCATCCATTACATAGTATTTCCACGTGTTCATAAGTTCTTGTTGACATCCTGGTCCAGTTTATTACAAAATAATAAGATGATAAAAAGGGTGTCCCGTAGGAGAATAGTACTGGTTTTTTGGGCTTGGTGCAAATTTTTAGGCACTTTGTCTTTTTATTCCATCACTCAATGTGTGGAGACCATCCATCCAATTTAATTATACAAGTTACTTAGAAGACCGTCCGGTACAATAGCTATTTACAATATAAATGTTTCTTCTAATTCTTCTCCGGCGAAAGTTAAGAAGTTAGTTCCAAACGCAACCCATTTGAGAACTGCAGGAGGAGAGGAGTTGATCACCCGGACGAGAGAGTGATAGCTATTGCTTTGATGTGTGGCTTTTTATAGCTATGGTTTTGGGTGTCCTCCTTCAGGTCCCTCCTCCTGCGACGCTGGTTCCATCTACGTCGATGCTAGTGTCATCTTCGGTTGTCGTCCGCTTGGTGTTGATAGTAAAAATTTATACTACATGTTTGATTGTCTTGCATTATCTGTACACATGTTTGTTTACATAGTATCACTTGTACTACACCTGTGTTTGTATGCGAGTGTTTGCACGTGCTTATGCACGCGGCTCGTTACGATATTTTTTAAAAAGTCGTGGGGTAACTGCGAATCGGACTGGAAGTCCAACACTGAAAGTCCATGTTAACCACAATACTACATCGGTCTTAGTTCCCTACTTACTAAGATCGTTTTATAATTGTATTTGTCCGCGTCAGAAGAAAGAAAATTCACGCCAGCGGCGTGGGAAAGTCTTAGTCACTACTTTCTCTGTCTGCTTAGAAGCTTTTGGAAAGTTACACTCAGTTTGATGTAATAGTACAGACTGTTTGCATGCTTGCTAGCAAAATCTACCTTTAGTCATTTCATTAAAAGAAGTTACTATTGTCTTATTGACTAGCAGGAAAAGGATTCTAGTCCCGACCAGGACTAGAACTCACGTTACTTTCACGTTGATTTTGAAACCAAACGTTGTAAACATGAGCTACTTTTACAGCTGAGAAAATGTTGCCAAGATGTGAAGCGTATGCGCGAACGAACGTCTAAGTTACATTTTCAAATAAGAAAATCACAAGTAGAGATGGTCCAAATATTGGCTAATGGTCTAAATATGTTCTAGTAGAATTGCAACGCTGCGAGGTTCTGAATCCTGGTAGTGAGAAAGTAAAATTGTGGCGAGAAAAGAAAATAAGCATGTGGAAAAGTACAGCGTCATACCTCGAGTAGTGTGGATGTTGTAGTGCATGAAGTCCCATTTTACGTATTTGACGATCCTGAAAAGTTTTAGAGGTAAGCATATTTAATTACCAACATGAAAAGCTGGCAAGGGAAAGGCAATAATATTGTTATGATGATCAGGTTGTGGAATGTACTCTTTTGTTTTTTCATATATTTAATATTATGTAACATTACTTAGTAGTACATAACAATCATCGAAATATTGTTATACAGTTGGTCTAAAAACGGACCATTTTTGGACCATTTTTTGAAAAACTAAGAAATAGGGTCTAATTTGTGATTCGATTTTGTTTCATCATGCCCAGAACTACTCCAAAATATATTCCAAAGCATAAAAGGAAGCGTTGGAGGGAAGGAGATATTGATAAAGCCATTCAAGTTGTTAGGGAAAAGAAGATGGGGACTTTAAAAGCAGCGAAGACTTTTAATGTACCACGTACAACACTTCAAGCATTAAGTAAGAAAGTTGATCTCAGTCCAGCAAAAGCTGCTCGCATAAAACTAGTGGAAAAAATCGTACTTGGGCTAGGGAATAGAAAAACAGCTGGTGTCATACACTTGACGTTAGCCAGCGACGCAAATTAGGGCACCGTTCGGCCTACTCCTCGAAAATTACCTAGGTTTGCCGAAGAATGCATCGTAAATTTGTAAAGTATAAGGAATGATTACGGACAAATTAATGCGGCAAATGTTTACGAAAAAAAAAACTAAATTTAATATTTATTTCAAATGAAATTAAAGACACCTACCTTATTTATACACAAGAATCCATGTGATGAGGTTATAACATAGGCTACGTTTTCCAGATAGGATACAGATATGTGGGAAGGAGCTAGTTAAAAATATACAGAAGTTCGATGCGAAAAACTCCAAAATATACACACACCACATCCCATTTGAACTGAAGTTTTCTTCTTTTTTTAAAAAAAAACGAGTTTTCAAATCAATATATGCATAACATCATATTTTAAATAAAATTTTGAAACATCATATTATTATTTTACATAAAAGTTTTAAAAACGCAAGTTCCAAGGGTTCGCACTCAACCCTCTTACATAACGTCAAGTGTGTCATATTTATTCCATATGGAGAAAAACTTCCATGGTTTTACTATCGGTGATTTGCGACGAATGGCATATCAGCTTGCCGTACGAAATACTATAGACACTCCATCTAAATCAGCTGGTGTTTACATCTAAAACTTTTCTAAATAGACCATTATAACTTTCAGTTCTTTTTATTTATTTATTTCAGCATTTTCAATTCCTTTTTATTATTCTTATTCTTTTTGTTTACTTTTAGTTACAAACAATGTGGTTTTTCTTTACCTTGTATTCAAATGTATCCATCAGAACATGGAGAAAAAACTGTTATTGTGTGCTTTTGTTTTACTTTTATGGCCTAGTTGTTTATGATTTATTTAAGGTAGCCCATATTTGGATCATAGTTTCAAATTTCAACAGTTTATAGATTTCTTAAAAAAGAGGTCATGAAGTTACTTTTTATCTTCATTAAACATCGTACTATAAAAAAAATATATTATAGATGTATTGTATTACCTTAGTTCTACAAATTATTTCATAAGTACAATTGTAAACAGTAAAATAAAAGTGGTAGCCCATATTTTGACCATCTCCTCTACATTTTTATATATAGAAGGAAAAATATGAGGCATAAAATATTCATACTTTGTACAAAAGCGGACTTTAATCTAGCATGTCTTCGTGCAAAGTATGAATAATTCATGTCTCATATTTTTCTTGTTATGTATAAAAATGTACTCGTGATATTTTATTTGAAAATGTCACTTAGACGTTTGCGCATACGCTTCATTTGTCTTATTAAAACACCACCTGATTGAGTCAGGCCAAGTGGACCATAGTTAAGCAAACTTACTTCTTGTGTAAAGAATTATATTTATTTCCGTTTGCGCAGTTATTTTCTTAAGAGAACAAGCCTGTGGTTGCTTTTTCTAGGTTTTGCACTTAGTCTTTCTTTCAGAGATTCTCTTTTAAACCCACAATTATATTTTTATGCGTGTAAAAGCAGTATAACAATTCATTTTGTTAAAACAACTTTCCTTATTGATGAAAATTACTTTGTGAAAATTATTATTATCATAATTAAGTACTATTATCATTTCTTTCATACTTTACGCAAAAAACTGGAACATACGTAATTGGATCATTCCATGAGAAATCATCAAATTATAGAAAAATTAGTTGCATCACCATTTTAAAGAATTCTTTATGGGGTTACCATGTTTCCAAGTTTCCATGTTGGTAGAGTCTTTTACTCCCGTAAACATGTACGGAAACTTGAATATCTTAAAACCAGACGAGCTTGAGAACTGAAACAAAAACCGCTGTGTAGCTCTTGAAGTGTACTTTGAAGATGTGGAATCGCCTTTTCCGAAAATGAATTCCTTTATTTCAAAAATTAGGCTGAAATATGAATAATGAATTGCATAAAATTTGATTTTAAAACCAATTTTCTGTGAGAAAGGTATTGAATAAAAGGCTGCAATTTTGTGTAATAATTAGACCTACCAACTGGGTGTCTGGACGCAAAAATAATATCATCGCCTTAAATCACGTCCCTTTTTTACCGATGGTTCCAACATGCCCCTTGGCGAAAAATACCGGATTTCTGACTTAATTATCTCAGACGGATATCTTAAATTTAGTGTCAAAGAAGCCCTCCATATGCCCAACTTATAGTAGAAATTTGAACTTTATTTTGAAATGGTTTGGCCAGTACAAGAACATTTTCTTCGTCATACCATGCAAATGCCAATTTTGTATCTTCACGACGGCCACCATATTTGGGGGAAGAAGTTGCATATAAGACTCCAGTTTGTTTTGTGGTGTTTAGAACTATCAAGAGGATGACTGTATATAAAACATAGTAGCGTTGAATCACGCCGCTTTTTTACTGCGGGGGTTCAAACATGGCCCCTTACCAAACAGATGCCGGAATTAGAGCTAAAATATATCAATGGACCATAATAAAAGTATAAATTTTGGTCTCCAGGAAGCCTTGTATGTGCTCAAATCAAATCAAAAATTACAATTTTTGTTTTCGAGTGGTTTGTTCAAGGAAAGGTTGTTCTTGAGAGTAGTAAGAACATAATAATAAATACAGAGAATTATTTCACAGACTACAAAGGAACAACGCCGGGTGATGTTTAACATTATAAAATAAGATTGTATTTCTTGACTTTAGCTACAGCTTAATATTAATCTAGTTAACGTCACTGAAAGACTAAAAGCAATCAAGATTTGCGGAAATTTAAGACTTTTGCGTGAATCGGCTGTTTAGATTTATGTATAATACAGTATTCTTTGTCCATTGGTGCACGCAGATTTGGATGAGATTGACAGTCTTGACTTGCTGTGTACAGTGACTTTTGACATAGTTAAGTCTATATTTCGATTTTCATATTGTACTTTATGCAAAATGTATTGATGCTGAGCTGCAAAGCATATCTTATGTTTACTAATTACCGAGTAGCGAACAATATTAGAACCTAAAAACTATGAAGATTCAAAAACTCTGAAGATATATCCCTAGAAACTATCGAACACAATAGTGCAATTACGAGTGTGATGTACGTACCACTATTAATTGAAGACCTGAAATGCAAAACATCCCAAGTCCACCAGAGTATTTTTTCAAGAGCATTAAAAACAGCCCAAGGACTTGGGATATTATTCTATTCAGCTGAAATAATTTTGTATTGAAAAAACGGTTTTAAGTTAGAGTTAAGAATTAAAATGTAATATTATGTAAGTGGATAGCCCTTGGAACATATATACCAACGAAGAGAAAAAATGGATATACGAAAAAGTGGACTTGGGATATTTTACAATTCAGGTCTTCAAGTGTGCATGATCATCTCCAAATATTATCATGAAGAACGGTAGTTCTTTGAGTGACGCTGAGAAATGAGTCTGTTAGCGGCACTCTATGTATACAACTAGTTTCGAATATAGCGAACTATAAGCCCGATTATGATGCTTGAAATTCATTTGAAAGCTCTTTTTGGGACGGGCGTAAGCCACAGTGCTGTTACCGTCCATACAATTAATTTTATCTATCTTGAAAGCTCTTTGATATACTAAGACACAAAAGAATGGATCAGTAAGACCTCCCTAGGGCCAGGCAGTGCGGAAAAAATCTTAATTTCACATTTCTGACGATAGCACTGACTCCAAACCTTATAGGCGGCCAAAACTTACGGAATATTACTCTACGCTTCAATACCTTTCAAACGGTGTAGGCACGTCAAAATCGGTGAAGGAGTTCAAAAGTTACGATTTTCTTAGCGGAATCACATAAGTTTGGTAAATAATAGAAAAGTTTGTCTGTCTTTTTGTTTTAGTCCCAAATGGGTGGTTTTGGGGGTCAAGCTTATTTTTTAATAGGAATTACCGTTTTAGAGGTACGGAGCCTACCATGGTTCAAAATTGATCTTGTGTATGAAGTCTATGTATTTTTTTTTAACAGACAGTCGTACAAAATAAGTGATATCAGTATAAAACCCTTTTGGGATGAAGTGAAAAATGACGCAAGAATTCTACTCACAAAAGAAGTGATATCCATTTGCGAGTGATTTTCTTTGTGTCCCTGTGGGGGAAAGGAGAATACTAAAGCTCTTAATTATATTACAAAGGTAACACTTCCATCATAGTGGCACAATGAAAATCACTCGCAAATGAATATCACTTCTTTTGTGAGTAGAATTCTTGCGTTACTCCTCCCTTTACCCCGAAAGGGTTTCTATACTGGTTGATTATTCAATAGAAATAAATTTCCTTGTAAACATTAACACTAAAATTTAGCTTGTAGAATTTCACTTCAATTGAAATAAAGGAAATAAGTTAATACTGATAAAGACATTGTGCTCAGACTGTTTTCAGAGACGCAAACAATTTTAACAGGAGGAACTATTGGTATCTTTATTTCTTCATCTGCAACTCTGGCTAGACTATCAATACTGTAATAGACTAATACGATCGGAGCGAACTTTTGCTTGGGTAGTAGGGAAATTGTGCTAGTTATTAGAGCCACATGAAACAGATTTTCTGACTAAACTTGACTGCAAATAACAATTTCTTCTGATAATCAACGTAACAAAATTTTCTAGAGTGTATATCTAGGATGTACTAATATTATGAGCATTAGATTCAATCAACTGAAAATATGTTGATAGTAGTAGATGGTGATAATTGAAAGTAGATGGGTAGTCGATGTGTTGATAGTAAGCTTTTCGGGGTGAAATTCCTGTCTTTGGAGGTAATGTCCGTTATTCCTCTTCCAATGAGTACGGTTCATATTATTTTCAATATGAGAAGCAATCAATCAAAACCTCACATGTCCATTTTTGTATACAGAACTGTTCTCTTAATACCTTTATGGAGAGCTGTAGTGAATCGCACAAAATGATTTTATCAAGAAATTACATATTACGAAGGAATAAGTACCTCCCTCAGAAAAACACTTTGTTTTATTCAATGCAGCTCTTCATTCAAGTCTTACAACGAACAAAACTTGTTTTATCAAAAATTGGCATGTGTGTGGTTTTGCATGTTTGCTCCTCATATGTATGTTATGTTCGTGTTAAAAATAAGACTGAATACCTACTATCTGGCTCAGATTGGCAAATTTAACGCACCATGAAGAGATGTTTGAAGCAATAACATTATATTTAAAAATTGCAAAGTAATAAAATTTACAAAACGATAACATAACTTATTTCGCACTCTAAAATAATCATGTACAGTTTTGATTTCATAATGTGTTCTATTCTCTCAAGGGAGAAATTTTTGTCGTTACGGTTTCGTTGCAAGATTTGCAGAATATATGTTTGGTAGAAACGTAGGCAAAGCGGCCGATTATTTTGTATAATCTGCTAACATTGAAATGCTCTACGAACATATGGTAACGTCGAACTTTTGTCATTAGCACCTTCTAACAAACAATAGTCATAGTAAATCGGTGATGCGATTCCTCCTAAGAGAAATGCTCATTGCACAACAAAGTATACAACCAAAGTGAATTTAGAGCGTAATACTTATAAATGTTCTGTGTATTAGGTAATAGGTGAGCACTGCAGAATTGTATGTACAAATAGATAAAAACACTGAAGTACCAAAAGTCATGGGAGTGTGGGAGGGAACTAGTTGACGACGCAGTCAAATCGCGTCAAAACGGACGAACGGCACGAAGCAGTTACAGTGTATTTAGTTGGACTTCTGTGAGTGCAAAGAAACGTCGTGCACTGTGGTGGTTTGGCGCCTCCTGGACACAGGCCAAGTGGGTCCATTTATAAATGCATGCCTGGATCCAACAAGGAACACTCACCAGGTATCAGAGCCCCATTTTGATGAAAATTCCTATGTATGCACAGTGCCTAGGTAAACCTTCACAGTCAAAATTATAGGTACTGCTGTCAACAAAAGATGGAACGTATAGAGCAAGCAAATCCAATAAAGAGTACGTGAAACACCTTTTCTTTTATAAACTGTTAAATATATTGAAAGCAAATGGCTACTACTTCATACTGGACAGAAGGCAATACATGTTGGAGTATATGATGGCAATGGTCGCCATCTTAAAAGCGGCCATCTTAACTATACCTCGAAGTTTTTAAATAGTAACTGAGTTATGTGATATTCCAATATGTGCTGGAATGTTCCAAGAAACCCAGCGACGGAGTTAATTTTGGCATAACTCTCTCTATAAGACAAAATGACACGTGAAATTGACTTGGAGAATGTGTGAGCCAAATGATGCAAAAATATCTTTGTTGAAACAGTTGAAGAAACAAAAACCAAACAGCTACAGAAGAGGCATTGTTAGGTTGGGAAATATGAACCATATAGCCGCAACATGAAGTGAACTATAAAATTTTTACTGCACTAACGGAAGATGAAGTACCAATTTCAAGAAGGCATAATGCTAGGTAAAAGCTGCATTCTCCAGGTCAATTTCACTTGTCATTTTCTCGTACAGGATTAGAGTTATGCCAAAATCGAATTCGTCATTGTGTTTCTTGAAACATTCTAGCACAAAATGATATATTACATGACTCACTTACTATTTAAACGTTTCGAATCAAGATGGCTGCCATTGTTGTCATACCCTCCAGCATGTGTTGTTTCCTATCCAGTATTAATTAATAACCATTTGCTTTCAGTATATTTAACAGCTTATAAAAGAAAAAGCGTTTTCCGTTCTCTGTATTGGCTTTCCTTGCTCCCTACTTTCCATCTTTCTGGGTTCCCCCTGCCGTTATTTGTTGACTGCAGCACCTATAACTTTGGCTGTGAAAGTTTACCTAGGCACTGTGCCTTACCTAAGAATTTTCATCAAAATCGGGCTTTGACACCTGGCAAATGTTCCTTGTAAGATCAAAAATTTCTCTTTTTAGATAATCAGTTTTTTTTTAATTGATTCTTTCATACGAATGGCATTTTGCTAAAGGGTTTGTTAAATTGCGATTGAACAAAGTCAGAACGTTGTTCTGTTGTGCATCGATATTACCGTTGTGGGATTACTTTCCGATTCCTTTAGTTAATGGCAGTATTCTCTTTACTTTAAAATGTCTGTTTAAAATACCAAGCATCGTAACAGCAATCAATATAACACGATTTTTTAACTTCTGACCCTACAT
>JAGDQP010055933.1:0-13040 GCA_022664845.1 Lepisma saccharinum
ATATATATTATATTTTTCCACATCGGAGCTACATGGCCTGCCCATCTCAGCTGTTGCAAATCATTATTGCTATAGAATCTGCTCAATCATACATTCCGAGTAGTTCTCCATTGCAACGATGTTTCCATTGTCAGGTCACCATATCTTTATCGAAAACATATTTTCAGTTACACTCTATTTATGTTCGTTTCTCAAGTTCTTCTTTCACTTTTCTCACCCATACATTGTTACTGGCATCTTAACCACTCTTCATACTTCAATTTGGTTGATATTAATCGCGATATTAGGTGTTACATAAAAGAAAATGTACCTAGACCATTTAAGTGTAATCTTAAAAGTGCATTTGTGAATGAAGAACTAGGATAATGAAAACACTTATGAAAAATCAAGTATTATATGAAGAACATTTTTACAGCATAAGAGGACCATAACAATTAACTATAATTAGGCATTCTCTATCATAATAATACTAATTCATGAACGTACCAGTAACTATAATTTAGTTTAATCTTATGCTCAAACACTATGTGAGAAATAAGGCAGTATTAAATGAACAATGAATTAATATGACGACAATATATTTGCAAATAATCTTTAGAAATATCCTTTGCGAGAACAAACGTCTATGTTATATGTTGGTGAGTTATTTAAGAAACAAAATGACAGTGATATGTATTTGTACTTCTTTTAAGGATACCAATAAAGAGCCTCCGCATTCCGAAATTTCAGGAGCGAAATGAAATAGGAAAACCCTGGAATAATAGCCTAGGTTGCATGCCCTTTCCGAATACACGTTTAAAGAGTAAAGATGGACAAAAATAGCGTAGACACTATTTTTAATGCCACTTTGGTTAAATTGTTTTCACTGCAATGCCTGATGCAAAGTGACCCCAACTTCTATAGCTATATTTCTCTAAACTTCGCGAAGACTATAAACAAAAGAGCACCGACGAAAAAAGCAGGCGCAAGCTGTTGCTTCATTGTCCATTTGTAGGTATTATTTCAGGAAGGAAACATCCTACGCGTAACGCAGCTAATCCGTTGACCCGGTTTCAGGTCTTGGCAGGGTGATGTTTACTTTGGAAAAATAAGTTTCTTTTTTATACTAATACACATTTGCAAATTATATAAAGTTCATTAACCCTTGGTTAGGTTAAGTTAGAATAGGTTAATTCCAGTTAAGTAGTTTTCTTTTTGACCAGCGGTAATAGTTGGTTCGTTCTGGGATCAAATTCTAAAGCTACACTCTTCTATCTCGAACGAGTTATTTTCTCTGTCCATTATCCGCAGAAACAAACAGGACAGTAATTTCTTAATGTTTCGTTCAGTTATACTAAATAACATTTTGTGCACGGCGATAACATCGCCAGTTTCGGATAGGTTCGCGGGTTTCAAACCCGCAGCTCAGTGGTAGAGCATTAGCTTAGTATTCGGGAGGTCGTAACTTCAATTCTAGTGACCGACTGCCCTGACCGAGCTTTGCATGTCTTTTCCTGTCGCACGCTGACCGTGCGGGAGTTTGCTTTCAATTTATTTCCTGGCTGACACCTTCCCGCATTCTGACACCTTATTCCTATCCCAGCCCGAGTCTTAGATGTCTGAAAGCCATAAATAAAATATTAGAATTATAAAACCACAGCAGAAGTTATCTAGGGTTCCCCTCAGATTCACCAAGGGTATGACGTTATGTTACGCAGCGTTCGAGTTGTAGCAGAGGACGGTTAGGATTTATTGTTCTCTGCCAAAATCTTCCCTGGCTCTGTTTACAGATATACGGTATACTTGTAGCTTGCGATATGGACGATCCCAAAATACCATATAATTAATATCTCACTAGTTCTTCACCCTCTCTCGAAACTTTACAAATCTAACACCGATGATATGGTAAGTAATGCTATGGCTGATACTTCACTCATCTTCTACCTAACTCATACGATCTGAGCTAAAGATTCCAAAAGCTCATAAATAACTTTCATACGAAGCAATTATCACGTAATTCGTATTTTATTAGTGTGCTCTTTTGTAGTGTAAAATAGTTCTCACATTATAGCCGAAGTAATTTCAATTAACTATTATCTTTTAAACATATTTATACTAATTATTCACGAAGAGAATATCTAACTCGATCTCTAGAGGATCCCATAGTAGTTTTCCGACAGTTATAAAATAAAATATTCTACCAAGTCCTAACGGCGGTCTATCACTCTACAATTCAGATAACAAGATACTGAAAATTAAGTTGGTCTACAATGGTGCATTTACACTGTTTTTTTAAGTTGAAAACAAATAACATGCAATTAAAAAACAATTTATTGAACTGCTATGTTACCAAATATTTTAAAATGACAGTTACCGCTATCACTGCTACGAAAAAGTAGCCGTTTTAAACAGCGTGTTGGTTTGATATAACAAAATTATCATTCGGCGCCACAAAGCTCCTCGGACAATTTACTACTACTTTCCAGTTTATCTCAAAACAGACAAAATACAACATAGACGCGCATACGCTTAATATCGTGTGTATTATTTTTTTTTACCTTAGCATAGAATGAACATAGGATATTTAATACTTCTTTTAACAAACACAAATCCTTCTTCATTGGTGATGTATTATTTTTTGAATTTCTAGAATTAAACTCTATTGTTTGTAATAACTTACCTATTGATCGGGGAACACATTGAACACTCCAGAAAAGTGCGAAAATGGCTATGAATACTTTTGAACTAATTCGGTACATTGCAGATATTTATAAGATGTTACCAATCCTGAAACGCTGAAACAAATGGTTAATAAATATTAAAATCTTCATTAAAATACAATTATATAATTGCGGAACAGCTTAATTATAAATTGATTTTCTCGTATGGTATAATTTACAGTACTAAATTTAATATTCCAATTAACTTTGAAATAAGAACACCTTCCAACATGTAATGGATATACAGTTATTTCTCTGTAACCAGTGACGACGAATAAAGATAAGCAGGCATAATGAGAAAACTACTTCAACTATGTTATCAAACATTTAAATTTTGTATTGTATAAGAAGTAGGTGAAAATAAAAATTTCATAATAATGGTATGTCTTAGTTGAAACGTTAAGGTAAAGAGTAAGAAACACGCTCTTGGTTACAGTAGAACGATTTTTTAAAATAATACATTTGTGAAAATTATTACCTTCTTATTTATGTAATTTAAAATTCCGAGACGTTCAAGATAGAGAATAAACATAAATAGGTGCAAATGAACAATTACCGCTTCACTAGCGTCTCTTGTTATTCATATTGAATTGAACGTTGTACAATGTAGATTTACCTCATACTTTTTAGAAATATCTTATATAAATACTTTCCCAGTGCAGGGTTGCCACAGTCCTAGCTCTGGATTGGGCTGAAAAAATAGTACCAAATTGAAGCAAAGTGGTCTGAATTCGTTTTTCTACACCAGTATAATGCATGGTTCTATAACAAGAAATTAAAAGAAACAAAGTTCTAGAACACTCCCCCTCCACTTTCAAGAGTCCAAGTCATGAAAATTCTTTAAGTATTTGCCACGGAGAATAATTTATTGTAGCTGTGACACTGTAATTAAGTTAAATTGTAACAAATATGTACATAAAACTTTCATTTTATGCAATTTAATTCAGTATTATAGGTGCGAAAAAAAACACATGTATGACAAATGATTAAAAGAGTGCACTTTCTTAGCAAGTGCCCTTGGAAAAATACGTGGATCACCTGCCGTCATCTAACCACACCTAACTAGACCTCACCTAACCTAACCACGTGTAACCTCACCTAACCACACGTAACCAAACAATATCTCAGTCAAGGGTGTAGAATTTCAAAATGAGTAAATATAAAACTATTGACTTATCTAACTTAGTACCCTGCCCAGGACTCCAACGACCTGTCATTGGAGTGTGTACAATTTCAAAATGCGTAATTAGTACGACGTAAGAGCGATTGTTTGCGAACATTCCAAGTGGTAAAAGCTGTTATATTTTACAAGGGCTCCTTCTGTTATAAATAAAATAAAATAAATTGTATGGGCGGTGACAGCACTATGGCTTCTGTTATATGGCGTTGTATGTTTTTAATATGAACTTATTTTGATTACTTGGCATTAAAAATTCCTATATAGCGTTGAAAATTAAGTGTTATCAGGGCATATGCTTTATATATATACGCATTAGGAAATTTAATTAGAATAGTGACCATAGCACTTGGCGGTTACGTAAGACAGGTTCGGAGTTTTTTAACTCCACCCGCGACATGCACAGATACTTTGTTTCTGCACACTGTTATGATCCTTGCATGGCATTGTCGAGAATTATAATTGTAAATAGTGGAGATCAAGTTTTGAATCACCCTGTACTGGACATAATGAACTCAGTGGTTTTAATGAGGAAGGTTTCAGGGTGATAAGGAAATTTGAATAGTATTTGTACATATTTTGTTTAATTTTAAAGCGTATTTAAATGTTTCTTTTCTTCTTACAACCTCCCCCCTCTTGCTAGCTGGCCTGCTAAAACATAAACTAATACAGAAAGCCCGAATCATCTAGCTTTATTTTATTTCTTTTTTTTTCTTTTAATTCTTTCCTCATTTATAATCATTCATATTTATTCGCAATGTGGTATCTGAAATTATTGTGTATAGTATTGTTTATTTTTATATGTATTCGTTTTAATCATTTATTCATTTATATTATGTTTGTTTAAAAGTTTCATTTGTGTATTTAATGCTGCAAAAGATTTATCTATGGAAAACAACGATGAGTATTTTGGCTCTTGAAAGTACATTTTTGCGTAGTTCTGCGAGAAGGTTGCCCTGTTTCCGAAGTATGTTTTGTTGCTTGGAGGGGGAAGAGGAGAACAGCAGAGTGAGTTTGGACAGATATTGTCACGTAGGTTTTGGGGCTCAGTTTGGGAGACAGGACGAATGGCGCCATGATCCTTGCTTTCTTCCTCTGGTTACGGGATTCGAACGAGAGAGAGGAAATCGGATGTTTTGTGTAGTGGCCGTGATTGACTGGATTTCTTGCTGCGGGAAGGGAAAGAGGGGTCTGGCGGATGAACGAGCGCTGGTGAGATAGGCGGCTGGCGAGAGAGAATGCGGTAATACTGAAGTGTGTGGTTGTGTGAAGTGAGGGTCATGGATATCTGTGTGTCGTAGTCGATACCATCCCTCGAAGAAAGAAAACCTTGATATAAATAATGTAAATGGCCAGGTAATAATGCATGGGGACGAAATAACCTTCGAATGTATAAATTTCATGTCTCTATTTACAGGTCCGGAGAAATTTGGGTGTAAGATTCTTTCGCCTTTTTTCAGTAGCGTCGTCCGTTAGCAGCACATAAATTGATCTAAAGAATCTTCTTCTTTTGGCAGAGTGCTCCTAAGAGAAATTACTCTTGATCAGTGAAAGAAAAAGTATAGCCGAGTTCGGTGCTATAGGAGTATACGTGTATGATATATTGCAAATTCGTGGTGTGCACCCTCCCCTTCAGTTTCTTCCATTAATCCAAAGGAATGATGTTAAAATGTTTTGGACACTGTTCCTCCCAAACCCTGTACTTTTTTTTAGATAGAGGTCTCCCCCCCCGTCAGAGGTGTTCCTGAGTTTCCAAGTGGGGAGCGTCTCTATAGAAATCCGTCAAATTTGGTTGGAAGAGAAAATTCTATTCAGGACGACTCTCAATTTTTCTTTTAGAATCTGGAAACACACGTAAAAGGATAAAGGAATATATATATGTTGTGTTTCGCTGAGTTATATATATGAGTGTGATAACAATTTGATGCAGAGTACCAGCAAGGAACCCGCGTTAACAGAAAAATTGGATGATTTTTGTGTATGTGCCAGAAACTGGGAACTCGCACAAGAGCCCTTGGACTATCACTCCCAGAGTGATATAATTAATTTAAACGAATTAATTGATTCCTTTGTAGAAAAGAGTACTGAGTGAGAAATCATCGCCTAGCCTTCTTTTAATCGTAATATAAAGTTCTGTCCCCATTTGAAATATTTAGAACCAAAGTTCATAGATAAATTGTTCTTCTGTATTGTACAAAATCAAATTCAAATAAAATCGATTTATTATCCCATATTAAGATAAACGAGGTTCTGTTATTTCGAGAAAGAAAACAATTATTCCATCCGGTAGAGTTTTCCATAATAATCTACATTAACTGATCAGGAAGTTAACAAATTAATTCCTATATCATATACATACATATTCTATTTTTTTAACTTTTTGGCCGGATACGGCCTGGTGCCCGTTAAAGTTTCATATAGATCGAAAGGAATTAATGGAAGCGGACCGTGGACATTTCATGTCCTCCGTTAGGTTCCTGAATATCCGAGGCACGGGTTTGAAGAGAATATTTTCTGGAATTATATGTTGATGGTTTTTACAATTTCGTAGACTCGAGGAGTTTTGAGAAATTAAGTATATAAGTAGAAGCAGCGTAGAGAACCATAATAACTCGGAACTACTTAAAATGCTCTGTTTTGCTTTTTACAGACATGAAAAAGCCAAAAGAATTCTTGCAAAACAAAAAAGTTGCTGTAGTAGAATTTGTCATGTTAATGCAACATTATAACTTTGACTTTAGGAATTTTTCCAATTTTGCACGCAATTTAGTGTCTTTCATGGCTATAGAAAGCAAGACATGTCATTTTGAAGAGTTCTGAGTGCTCTCTGCAGAAGGAGCTCTTGTAAAGAATTAATGAAAAGCAATGAAGACTGATGAGTAGACCGATTTTCACGCTATGGGAAGTCGAATGCAGATAGTGAGGAAATACCGTTAAAACGCATTTGTCCAGGCAGCGCCTTAAGTTGTATGGTAAGGGTGAGGAAAATAACAAATGTTGCAAGTTTCAACATTCTAGCATTAAATTCTGCCTGACGCCCAGTTGCACTATCTGCACGAAGATTACTAGACATATCGTACTACGTCTACATCAAGTAAAATTTGACTATATATTCATGAGTGGAGCTCTTATTTCAAAACTACCTAGCCAGCTGGGATACCATTACACATATAAGCTGGTAGTTGCCAAAATTTTTCATGCAGCTTTTCTACTAAATCTTTTGTCAAAAAAGTAAAATATTTTTACCCACGTATGATCTTCCCTACTCTAACTTTAAGACCTATACATAATATTTGTTACAACGTGTAGATATAGATCTATGAAAAGGAAAAAAAATATTCGGGTTTCTTTACATTCGTCAATATGCCGTCCCTAGTAAGAAATAACTTCGCCTGGCAGCGTCAATGTAATTATTCGTGATGTTATCATTTTCGAATCTTTGCATCTGCACATAAATTATAGACTTCTTGAGCACACGCTGGTCTTCTTCAGAATAATAATTCAAGACTTGACTCTGTGTGTGCTTCTGATGTTTTCAACAACTTGCAAGATAAAACTTCCACAGCACTGCCTGTTTCTCGATCTCATCTCCTTCATGCGCGCGGTGCGCTTGCGCCCATCTGGTGTCATTTGTTCCCCGATGTAGTCCGAAATACGGATTTTCCACACAACAAAGTTCGTAGCGTTAGGCGGTGCCGGGTTCAACTTACAAAATTAATGTTCAACAGTATTTTTAGAATTCAACACACACTATGAGTAACGTTAAATGCGGGAAAAGACTTACTCACACATTTGAAAACGTGACAAGTAATTGTTAAATGGTGCCGAATTAGGTAGAATTGTACCAACGTTTTACAAAAGGAACTGAAAATGATACTAACGGGCCGATGAATGATAAAAAGGGCTGAGTACAATTGAGTACAATTGTACCAAGTGTGGCAACACTGTCCCAGTGTCAGGGTTTCTGATCGCACAGCCGTTCCTATAATAACAAAGATATATAAAAATAACGGGTTTATTTTTACAAAGGAATGTGACATTCCCTTTAAAATAACCTATTTAAGTTTTTGTAATGTTCTACCATACATTTCGTTTTGTTACGAACAACTACAATTAATCTTTTATAGTAAATTGGTCGGTCTACTAAACAACAGAGAGTTGGATCTGTTTGCCCAATATTTTCATACTTTGAAATATAATTATTTCTCTAAACGTTTTCTGCAGATAATTTCCATTTTCTGAAGATCACAAGCGATATGTCTTGAGGGGGAATTTTTAGGTGGGACCTATTGAAAATTACAACTCCAATTCCTAAAATATTTTGCAAAATTGTCCTTGTGTTAAAACCAATTTACAATAATTTTATCGTGTGAGCATTGTTTCAAAAGTTCTTTATATTCTGACTGGGAGGTAATAATTAGGCAAAGATTATGAAATGGGAAAAATAAATTGCCATGTTTATACTTGTTGTTATATTGACTATTGTTGTCTGGAGTCTTCACTGTAGTAATGAAATCAAAAGTTACCTTGTTTAAGTTTAGGTTGTACTGATTTTCTTCTCAATGACAAACAAAACTAACATACACAAATGAGATATCGTTAAGTTCAGGAAATATGGGTGCAATTTATATTTATTAAGGGGCGCAATTTTAGATGACAATTTTATCGAAGCGAAACAATTTTGGAAATTTTCAGTTCTTGGTATCGTTGTTGCTGTTTGAGATTTTGCTATCACTAATTTATGCTTCATGATTATTCATAAAGGTCAGGTCCCATGCACCTTATTCAGTCACTTATTTATGCACGGGATATATATTTTAAAATAATTCACTTAAGCCCAGCTGTCTTGAAAGCAACAATATAAAAGCAATGCGGAATCGATTTTGAAATTCCATTGTCTTGTTAAAGCCCAAGTTTTGTTGTTTATGATATATCTGAAAATATCTTGAACCTAGGTTCCACGGATTGACATTTTTCATTTCTTTAACTGAAAATCTATCCGAAATTCGATTACGATACTTGACGGTAACACTGAAACCATTGCAATGTAAGTTTTCTTGGATATTCTAACATTCGAATTTTCAAAATCCCAGTAGACAAGTTTTAGACACTTAAGTGAGTCAGTATATTTTGGGAAAGATTAAACAGTTGACCGTGATGGAAGTAAAGGGTTTTAGTCATTGCTCTAAGAAATTTACAGGAATGACCAATAGCCTCAACGTAAGATGCCTTTAGGGAAAATATAAATTCAAATTGAACTTACATTTAACACTTCCCAGCTCTCTGCACACAAAATAAAGAAAAACGAATATTAAATCTTTTTAGCGCAGAAACAGGCAATGTGCGTTTAGGATGGAATTTTCAATAGAAAAGAGTGGTTTCCAAGGAAACTTTTCGCTTTGCATAGAAAGTCAAATCCTTCTAAATTGATCTTCCATCTTTGGATGTAATTTATGTTGCAAGCTTGGAAGATCAATTTCCCATCATTTTAAAGTTGTTTATTTCTCATCTTTAAGAGTGATTTGCAGTGAATCATGACTACTAATAAAGACTATTCTCCGAAATTTGTTACTGCGAAGGTTATCAAAAGATGAAACCATATTGAGAAATGTATTGAGTTTCGTTTATTTAAAAGGGACAACTCAAAACCTGGAAACATATATCAGTGACAAAATTATACCTGAAGATGTTAGGAGTAATCACGAAGAACGGTAGATCTTCGAGTGAAATTGACAAAGGTCTCTGTTAGCGGCATTCATTGTATACAGCTAATTCCGGATCTAGCGAACTAAAAGCCCGAAGTTGATGCTTGAAAATGCATTTGAAAGTTCTTTCCAAAGCTAAGGTAGGTAAATAAAATGGGTCGGTAGGACTTTCCTTGGACCCCTTATTGTGGTACAAAAAAAATTTCGAGTTTCACATTTCTGATGATAGCACTGACCCCTGACCATATAGGCAATCCAATCTTCAGGAGTGTCATCAACGCTTCAATACGTTTCAAACGGTGTATCACAGGTCAAAATCGGTGAAGGGGTTCAAACGTTATGACTTTTACAGCGGAATCACATAATTTTCACTAACGATTGAAAAGTGTATCTTTCATTCTGTTTGTATGTTTGCTTTAGCCCCAAATGGTTGGTACCTGGGGGTTCAATTGCGGGCCCCAATAAGTTTGGGAAAATGCTTATTTTGTAGATAAGAGGTACCGTTTTCTAGATTCGGAGCCTACCATAGTCCAAAATCGACTTTTTTTTATGAAGACCATACACTTTTTTTAAACAGACAGCCTTACAGAATATGTGGTATCACTATGAAAAATTCCTTTGAGGTAAAGAGAAGAATTACACAAGAATTCTACTCACAAAATAAATTATATTCATTTGCGAGTGATTTTCTTTGTGTCACTATAGCAGAAGTGTTTCCTTTGTAATAACATTAAGATATCGCCTTCGCCCATAGTGCCGCAAAGAAAATCACATGCAAAATGATTATCATTTCTTTTGTGAGTGGAATTCTCACTGTTCTAGAGTGATCATTTATGAGTAAGGAACTCTTCTCTTTACTCCGAATACTTTCTTCATACTGATAAAATATATACAATAAATCTTTGAATGGTATTTTCGAGTACTTGACGAAACGGAAACATAATCTATAATGTACATTTTTCTTTGTCCATCGGGCTGAGTGGATATGACCTTCTAAAGTTCGCCGGAATGCACTGAGTTCAGATCTCTCCAAAATATTTTAATTTTTTAATTGTTTCATTCACAAGTACATTCCTTTCGTTCTATTTTGCATTCTCTTATTACGCTTTTTTAATGTTCAAAAGATGAATTCTGTTTCTGGATAAATGGAAAATCACAAAACTATTATTATGCCTACCTTCCCATTAAAACGAATTACCACAGATTCCATCTTTTCTCGGACGGAAATTTATCATTTTTCCGTGATGAAAATCCACTCTAACAGAGTAGTCTAAAAAGATGAAGTTCTCCGCTGAAATTCTGCTCTTTCAATTTAGTATGTAGATTGCTCCCAAACTAGACCAGTCCTTTGCATATTTATTATTATTGGCGACAACATTTCAATGACGAAGAAGGTGGATAATATGATCTTAGGTATGTCGATGTGAAGCCAATGTTCCAAAATGTTTTTTTGGAAGAATGTGGCCGTCTAAAGAGTAAACATGTTAGTAAAAAAATTCGCTGAGCCGTTTGACTACAAATTATTTGTCAGAGACGAAGGTTATTTCTCCTTGTTGGTAACATTCGTGGTGTTCCGCTATTAACAATGATTTTCATTAAATTGAGAGTGACGAACAAGGATAAAATCCAACATAGTTAATAACTCGTAAGGTTGCTGAATTTGAAAGTTTTACCCTCCATATACTTTATTTCTTCGAATCTAAGGCCCATATTTTTGTCAGAGTTTAGATGTCCAAAATTAAAGTGCGCCTTACATTCGATGGCGTCTTCGATTCAATGTACAGTATAGTTTTTTTCGTAACTTTCCTTAAAATTACCGTTAGCTGCATTACAACAATCAACATATTGATTTTCCTGATACGAAAATGATCAGAGGAATTATACTCCATTAAATGTGCTGTGTTGGGTCAACAATAATTGTTACCAGTTTCATAGTCGGAAAGGAGCGGGAGATAAAATATTGATGTTTTCCAGTTCATGGTAGTCAGGTGTCGTTGGCGGGATTCACTTGTAGTAAGGAACCTATAGAAAGAAAAATATGGAGCAGCAAAAGCGCCACTTATAGGATTCAGCCTTTAAACGCAGAGTTATTTGGAGCAGTTTGGAAACTGAGCAACTGGGCGAAGATTTACTGTTAGTGAAATGTGCATTCCTCGTCAGTGATGACAGTTATTTAGATGCGTGGCAACGAGAAAGTCATTCTCTCCACCAAAAGAAGGTAGGCATCTGGAAATTGATGAGTGTGTTCTGAATTTGTTAGAGAGCAAAGATCAGCAGGTTTACCTGTAATCTCGAGTCATTATCGCTTAAATCTTTGGAAGTTGCAAAGACGGTTGGCATTCCCCGTGGAGACTTTAGAGCAAGCCGTAGTTGGTGTGGCAAATGCATGAGAAGAACTGGGCTAGCGAAATAGAACAACACTTTGCAAGAAATTACCAGCTGGTTGTGAAGAAAAGATCATTAGCTTCCAACATCGTGTTATCAACTTACGAAAATTGCACAATTACAGTTTAAGACAGATAGGCAATGTAGATGAAATACCGGTCTATTTTGACATGCCACAAAATTATATAGTTAATGAAAGAGGGGATCGTGAGGTCCGTATTAAAACGACTTGATAAGAGAAACAGAGTCACTGTTTTACTTTGTATCATTGGTGATGGCCATAAGCTACCGCGGTTCATTGTGATGAACAGAAAAACATTGCCAAAGAACGAGGCGTTCCCAAAGGATTTAATCGTCCGTGCACAAAAAAAGGGTTGGGTTGCAGAAGAACTCATGAAAGACTAGGTGAAAGATGTGTGGGCAAGACGACCTGGAGCTATTTTGACCAAACGAAGCATGTTTGTTCCGAATTCATTTAAGGGCCACATCACGGAATACATGGAAACTTTGTTAGGTGAAAATTGGTGCGATTTAGTAGTAAGTCCTGGGAGTATGACGAGCCAACTACAGCCTCTGGACGTTTCAATTAACAGGCCATTCAACGCTAATGTGCGTAAGCCGTACGAAGATTGGTTGACTTCTGTAGACCACGCCTTTATACCTTCAGGGAAGATGCAAAGGGCATCTTCTTCCACGGTTGCTCACTGGATTCCTGATGGTTGGAAAGAGGTCAATTATAGTACCATACTAAAACCTTTCAAGAAGTGTTCAATGCTCTCGATGGCTCAGAGGACAACCTGTTGTGGAAGGATACAACTGACCATGATTCAGACCTAAGCCCTGGAATTGATTCTTCTGCTGATGGTCAAAGTGATGCTGAAAGTGAAGATTGACAAAAAAAACAGGTAAATATAGAGTTTTCGGATGTTGCAAGGTAAAGTAGTGTATAGCATATTTGTAAACAAATAAACATGAACCATATAAACGTTTAAATCAATGTTAAAATATGAGTAATACTAATATATTTAAAGGAAGATACAAAGAGCAACTTATTCCAAAGTCGCATATTTTAAC
>JAGDQP010055937.1:0-13039 GCA_022664845.1 Lepisma saccharinum
ACTACCATAACTGGTTAGTTTGGGCTAGAAAGGTTGGACTATCGATCAAAGTTGCTGTACAGAATAAAAGAAATGCAATTTTCTCAAATACATGTGAGAGATCTTCAATTGGCTACTCGTAACTGGCATTATATTTCACTTGTTTCTGTAGCACTATATTCTTATGGACTGTCACAAATTGTCGAAGTTGGATCAGTGCTCGTTTATTCAAATTGAATCGTTTAATTTTAGGTAGAGAGAAAGAGTGGAGAAGCTCTGCGCTTAATTTAAGAAACCAATCCGGCATTCGTCTCCGTCGATGGAGCTTTGGTTTCGCATGTGGGAGGTCCAGGGTACAATTCCAGCGCTCGTGACTAAGATTTACTCAGGGTTTTCCTCAGTCACACCACACTAATGCCGGGATGAAACATTTCAAACTAATCCCTGGCTGACTTACTTCCCACATCCTTTTATCACTCCAGACTGAGTCCTAGGTGCTAAAGGCCACAAATGAAATTCAAATAAGGATAATTGAATCCAATTGAACTCTGTTTGAATGTAGACCTACACTGTAGGCGTTGTTCTTCAACAATTCGTGCTACCGAAGGCGTCGTGTCATGGCTGTTCTCACGTTAATCTTATTCATGGTGAACGGTCACCGATAAAATACTAAGACAAGAAACGTAATGCATGCTTACTTCATTTATTTCAAGCAGGTCATTGCCTCTAACGCATATTGCAATACTTGTACATTGTTCATAACATGATCTATTATATAGATTATGTTATTACCGTTACCAAGCTGTGACAAATGATAAAATGTCACAACGCAACTTTGGGTAATGGAAAACCGATAACAAGTAATGTACTTTCTTTTCTTACTCCACAGGTTCACTCACTGGCGACTGAAAAT
Source organism: Lepisma saccharinum (assembly GCA_022664845.1). Taxonomy (NCBI): domain Eukaryota; kingdom Metazoa; phylum Arthropoda; class Insecta; order Zygentoma; family Lepismatidae; genus Lepisma; species Lepisma saccharinum. The sequence goes on from JAGDQP010055937.1 coordinate 893, forward strand.
ATTTTTATCTTAAAATGTGTTTGATTTTCTTTCACGTTAAAAAAAAAAGTTGGATAAACACGAGGTAATTAAGTTGTCTGTTTTTGTGCTTTTTATTTCTCATCTGCTGAAGCTTTTTAACAACTTGAAGCCATCTTCTATTATGGAGAAAGCGCAAGTAACTTGCAGTAAATTCTTTAGTTTTTCGAGATATGTAGAAACAAAAACCATGCTCGCGAGGAAAGCCACAGAACTTTCAAGCCGGTAGGTCAACCTCCGCGATCGCGAAGTATGATGTGCCAAGAGGTTTCGAGTTCGAATTTCGTCTGGGACATGGATGTTTTTGAACTTTATTGTAATCATATCGAGATGGACTGAAGTCACAAAAACTCATATGGATAAAAAAAAATATCCGTCAGTGTGGTTCAGTTTAAAACATATCAAGTAGCCATAGCTTCACATTCAAGTGGACCTAAGTTCAATTCAAGGGTCTGTTCACTCTGACTGCGGTTTATCCAGGGCGTTTCTTCAGTCACAACAGGTAAATGCCGAAATGGCACCTTCAACTTAGGCCCTGGAAGACTCCTTCCCAGTTTCCACATGCTTCCCCTCTTCTATCCTTGTCTGAGCTATAGATGCCTAAAGGTCACAAATAAATTATAAGTTTTCTTCTCCTTAAATCATTAGCTCTTATAGTATTTTTTTACAGGAACTGTAAATCGATCTCACCGCCTCTCTGTAAAATATCTAAAATGGATTGCATCTCCATGATTATTTGTAATTTTGTGTAGTGTCATCTGGACACTGGATATCTTATTTCATCTGTTTATACCTGTGTACCTTTTCTTTGTTTTTATAATGCTATAATTAGCTTACAACCATGGAAATAATTAAAGACAAATAAATAAACGGAAGACAAACAAAAATTCATCTTAGAACCATTTTGGTGTACTAAATCAGTGTAGATATTTACAGCAAATAAAATCCAGTCCGAATATTAGTTCGAATAAAGCGATTATTAGTTATTCCTTGTTTAGTGAAGGTTATTCAATTTGACGACAGCAGCGCATAGAATCATACGAACACGTGGTAAACTATGACAAATAAGCACCTGCTTTTAATACTTTAATGTTGCTCGTTAAGTAAACTAATTACTTTTTATTTCAATTTGAAAGAACTGAATTGAAAGAATTGACACTACGTTGCAAAACTTAAAATATGAACGCTGGAAAAATGATATTGAGGTACGCGAATTTCTACACAGAATCAACATGAATCAAAGATACCTGAAACTTAAAAATAAATTCAATACGTTTCTTTTCTTTCGATTCCTTGAAGGAATTCGATGCGGGGGCGTGTGAACCGGAGTTTGTCGATTCATGTTATAAAGAAAATGTGTACAAGAAGTGTTTTAAAGTTAATTCTATAGCACTTAAGTGTGCATAAAGCGTTCGATACTGACATCCACAAATACCATGACAAACTGCCCCGCATTTCTTTACATTCTTGATTGCAGAAAAAAAAGGAATTATGTTATACAAAAAAAGAAAAAGTAAGTTTTTAATATTTTACAGACTTTGGCTGATATCATGAAACACTCCTGCTGCCAACATAAGTTCAATAAGTTTCAGATTTCGTAAGGAGTTTGCAATGACAAACTACGAGACACTTACGGCCTACATGAGGGCATAATTGAAGGGTATAGAGGGCATAATTGATGAAATTACAAATCTATTGTTTAGTTATTAACAAGTCCTGATGTTTATTGCTTTGCTGATTGTGGGAGGTCCTTCGCGCCTATTTTAGTCCTCTCCACTTTTCTCGATCGTGTTTATCTCCTACAACTGAATATTTATTTGTTTTAAACTTCTCTATGGCTTTCATCTGTTTTCTTCCTCTTCCTTTCTTCCTTCAAAGATATCATTTGCCTCCTTTACAATGTCCCAATCAGTTTTTTCTTCTCCTGCTCTTCATTGTTTCCAGTATTTTCCTCTTCGTATCCTCTTGCCTGAGTAGGTCATTACTATGTTATTTTAAATTTCTTTTAATTTGCATTTATGGGCCAAACAACCGGTATGGAGTAAGTCCGTCACGTGTAAGAGGGATGACGTTCTTAAGCGAGCACTTATCCAGGAGCAGAGAAGGAGAAGCTAGTAGCGGCCATGGCCTCTGTCTAATTAACTTCTGTTCGCGTCGTAAAACAGAGGGAAACCCTGGAATACATAGTATGGCCGACAGCAGAAGTCTAACATCTACTCCTCTAGAGCCAACATGAATCTCGAGACCGTAGCCCAGTTGATTTTTATTCTTACATAACGGAAAATTATATAATTAAAATTAGAGACGAAACAGAGAGAATGGCTATAGAAAACGAAACGAGACAGAGCTCTCGTAATGCAAAGCATACATCTTTTCGAGACGACACATTCTGTGGACAATATAGTTTCGAAACGAGACAGCCTAAATCCCATATCGTCGGCAACACTAATTAAATAGTCATCAGGCCTTTGTTCAGATTTAACAAGTTCCAAATGTATTCATATAACACAGTGAAGAATACAGTGTATAAATAGGTAATAATAACAATAATAATATTGTACCGTCCTTCCGTATGCATTTAACCAGTTTAAACATTTATTGCAATTAATAACAGGTTTGCAAGGTCCGCAAGAAAAGAATCGACTCATGTAATAACGTTAACAACAATGTGTACGAACCGACTCAGCACTAGACCATCTTGACAAAATAATCTTGCTTTAGCAAACTATAAATACGGCTGCATATTAAATTTTATGCACAGATTGCAGATAATTATTGACTGGGGAGAAGTGAGTTCTGTTTGAATAACATCCAATATTTATATTTGCGTTCTCAAGTTACTGAACCCAATTTAGAAAACTGTTTATAATTAATTGATTATCTATATCGAATTCCACTGATTTAATCCAGTTCATTCATTTACACAGATGAAAGCACTAACATTGTTTCAAGAACTACTCTTGATTGATCGAAGATAGATGATGATGGGGGGAAGGGTGTGGCTGATATTGATTTAAGAAGACCCGCCTCGTTTGCAAGTGAAGTATATTAATTATTGTTTCCCTATTTTTTTAAAAGGTAAAGAAAACTAACAGGAAATTTGTTAATGTGTTTCACTAGTCCGTTTTTACTCCCTCTCTCTGTTTTCATCTAAAATTATTTGAATATTTTTTATATTTAAATATCGTAAACAGAGATTTTTTTTTTTTTTTTTTTTTTTTTTACAGATTGTAGTACACTTATCGTACTTCAACAAGAATAGTGTATAGAATAGATGAAATACTGATCCTGTCTCAGTGTTGTCAGGTGGAGGGGAAATTCCCGGAAAACGGGAAAATCTGGGCCAGAAAAAAGATGAAAGGAAAAAAAAATTAAAAATCGGGAAATTCTGTTACATATTTTCGGTAAATTAAAAAAAAATCAATTATTTTTTTTAAAGAAAATTTAGAATCCGGGACATTTTTACAAAAAAGGGAAAACTTTCAGTATTTTGAGGGAAATATTTGCTACGAAAACCTGACAACACTGTTCTGTCTTCAAAGTTCTATGGAAGCAATCTAGCGACCCTCTGTTCAGAAGCGTTTTTACTATCAGAACGTAATATAGTTTTTTTTTTAAACATATATTTACTGAAAATTTCTTTAAATTTCTGCTAAAGTAGTGAATGTGTAAAATAGAAAGAAATGTGGGATATCTTTCTGATGCTGAATTTTAGAGGTGCTCGGAACTCCGAACTCAATTCCGGAATTCGAAACACTTTGAATTCCGGAATATCTCGGACTTTTGATATTCAGGAATTAGGACATTCCGGAATTTCTCACTTCCACCAGGAACCGAACCTAGAACCCCCCTTGACTATAAGTCGGCAAGCTAAACCATTCATGCATCGATGACAATGAGAAGCAAAATAAAGCTGCAGTTTCGAAGTAAATTCCAGAATTCCGACATTCGGAAATTCCGAAATATTGAAATTCTGGACATCAGAAAAAGTTCACATTTGATTCCGGATTTGAGATTTCAGTTCCAAACTGTTACGGAATTCCGAAAATCCCAACAGTTTTTCTTTTTCACGCACTCTAACTTGTATGGAAAAGAGTAGGAAAAAAAAGTATCCAAATAGTAATCGCAAATCATCAACAGGTGACTCACTCGAGATTTTCGAATGATTGTATTTTAAATGTAAAAGAAGTATTTTATTTTTTTTACAGTACACGCTATGTGATACAAATAATCGCAAAACAATCTTGCACATTATTAAAGTATAAGAAATACAAAAATCCTTAGAAGATTCAAGGTTTGCCCCACTTTCGTGTTTCAAAATTAGAGTTACTTGTGTTCAGAAGTAGCAGACGCTGCACACTCTATCTCGAAGTACAGATAATGTGGATAATTGCATTGACAACTTTTATCCTTTGAATGGAAACCATTTGGTAGGCCAAATCTTAATTTGTGGTTCAACTGCTAACCCCGCATCATCGGACACTCCGGCTTGCATTTGCTAACAACCACCTCGGATGGACATTGCAACAATGGCCTAATTTCAGCTGGTCCGATGGTCATGGTATCAACTGTATCATGCCGTTGGGTGGCACCGTGTATGGCGCAGACCTCATGAAGGGATGAATCCCGCATGCCAAGAGGGCGTGATCCAGGACGGTGGAGTATCAGTCATGGGCTGGGGCACGTTATCCTGGTATGGAATGGGCCCTCTGGTTGTTCTGGCAGACACGTTGAATGGTCCACGGTATCGTCAGCTGCTCGAAGATCATCTATACTCGTTTTTGGACTTTCAATACCCTGACGATCTTGCGTTCCGTCAAGATAACAATGCGCCGTCTCCAATGTCGTCCGAGAATGGTTCGAAGAGCCAGAGGAGGTCCAACGACTGAGCTAGCCACCCCAGAGCCCTGATATGAACCCCATTGAGCATATCCGGGATGCCGTTGAACTCAGGCTCCGTGCACTGCATCATCCACCAAGAGACAGGCCTCAATTGATTTCCGCTCTGCAACTGTGTGGTGTCAACTGCCTCCGGAAGTGTACCAGGGACTTGCAGACTCACTGCCACGCCGTATCGCTGCGCTCCGCAGGGCCAGAGAGGGCCCGACCAGATATTTGGTGACTATCCCATGTTTTTTTTGCTAATTCAGTGTAATATTAACAGTTGTTATTACATTTCGATTAAATTCCTCTTGTTATTTATTTATAAACGAACTGGTACTATTGTTGTTAATAATTATTATTACAGTACTACTTGCCACTTTATTAACAACTTCAACTGCATTTCTGAGATAAAGCTAATTAAAATATTTTTCTTTCCACTTCTAGGGTGGAGAGCATTTAAGAGCGAATAGGAGACAATGCTGGTTGTAAAGAATTCAGTGGCCATTATGCAGAATACAGCAAACGGTCTGCTGCGTATGGAAGTTGTAAGTTTATAAAAAAAAAATGTCTGTGTTGGTTTCGTATTCTTCTTCTAACAACTAACTAGTCTACTTAAAATCCTGCCATTATACTATACAGTAAGAGCAAAAGCGTTGCCAAGTCGCCATCACCTTTTAACCACTACCGGTCGGTCAATAAACTTTCAAAGTCATTTCTGTATGTACGTACATGGGAAACAAAAGGAGCGATAATACTGAACATACAACATGTTTTACTGAAACGAAATAGGAGGGGAGGAGGGGGGGTTGGAGTGGAGCAGCAAGCGAGGGGTAAAGAAAAAAAAAGAACTGTTGTTCTTCCATCATTCTCCTTTCTGTTGAGTGAGCGGAAATGTCGATAGCAGCGCTCCCGTGAACGAACACAACAAACATTTCAAACACAGATCCCGAGATGAACAAGTGTGATTTGTAGCTTTTTCAGAATGCAGGGCGGCTACTAAATCTTATTGTTTTTCGTATTAACTTTTTTTTTATTCGTTCTGGCCATTTATTCTGTTTACTACTGACGCAGGGAAGTACTTACTTGCGTGGAGGGAGCTTCAGCAGGAAAATAGGAGGAAGCGTGCTTCAATTATCTTACTTTTTTATAATTCAAAAAAAGTTCTGTCTGGATGCATTATCTGAAAAGCTCAGTAGTTAATGTAAAGACAATTAAATTTCTCATAATTAATTGCAAGAATTTTCTGCTACGTTTCCTAAATTCAATGATTTTTCTTTATTGCTTCGTTTGAAGTCAGTGAGCATGAATTTAATTCCAAAGCACTTTTTTTCTAAATAAAAAAAGATAAATGATCTTTGACTTTTCTAATCTGACCTTTGCTCTTTATCCTCAAACCTTTTTTATTATACGTTAACTTAGTTTTCATTCTGAAACTAAACTGACATTTTCATCTCGACTTGTACATTCATTCTGCCATTTTCATTTCATTTTTTTATATTTCTTTATATACAGAAAAAGGACACTACGTGCCAATAATTCTGCCAGATCCCCTCACTGAAGGGATGTTGCCCCCTAATGTAACGAGAACACCACCCCAATCTTAAGATTCTTCAAGTTCAAAAATCGACATAAACCCTGCAAAATCTATACTTAAACTCCTGCAAATTGGCTCTTACCATCTTACTCCCCATGAAAGGTGAAAATTCTCACGGGTAGGTTGCCACACGCATACAAAAAAAAAAAAAAAAAAAAAAAAAAACTATTGCTTGTGGTATTTATTCGTTTCATTAACAAGGATACATGATAGTGTGATATCTAAAATTTGAATGCTTTAACTGGTGTTAAATTTCATTGTTTGACATTTCAATTTATGAGGCAAATTGATACTCTGTATTACAAAAGTGCGTTTGCTTATAAAAGCCATCACTGCGCCCAGCTCCCCCCTTTTTTTATTTAGACATTATTACAATTTTGTAAAGCAGCCAAGATATAACTTATGGAATTATGTGCAATGCAGCGATAAGTGCTGAAAACAAAATACTTTCAGATAACATTAACTGTCCGCAAATTATGACGTCATTAGTTTTGTCCACGAGACGAGACTTCAGGCTCTCTTGTTTCGTAAAAACCTTGTCTCGTCTCTTAAATATGTGCGTGTCTCATCTTCTATCTAGTCTCGTTTTGTTTCGAATTTACTTTTATATTTTGTCGTACATTTCAAGCAGATACAGACGTCGAACAATGAGATCAGTCCGATTCCAACTCTTGACAGTTCCGGCTTGTGCACATATTCTTTATCACTTGAAAAGTCATCCGAGTTTTCTTCCTCACCCATTGCCAACAATACTTTTTTGCTGATCAACTCGTGTTTTTGTTTCTTCGAAAGAAGTCTATGGTCTTACTACACAACACAGCCATGACCTTTCTTTCAGGAACGGATGCATAGTTTCAACTGAATCAGTAGTGATATTGGAATTTTATTTATGACCTTTAGACGTCTAAGGCTCAGACCGCGATGGGGGGAAGGGAAAGGATTCGGGAAGGTCTCGGCCAGAGCCTGTGTTGAAGGTTCCATCCCGGCATTTGTCTGGTGTGACTGAGGAAAAAACCTGGGAAATCCTCTGTTACGATGGTCGGCCGCTGGGGATCAAACTCACGACCTCCCGAATGTTACGCCAACGCTCTACGACTGAGCTACGGCGGCTCGGTGCGAACCAGTAGAGAATTACCAAGAGATAATATTACTTGTCGATACACTAGGTACAACCACAAAGCAAGGACCTAATATATTCTTATTTTGTGGTGCAACTAATGTAAATAGTAAAAAAAAAGTTCGTTTTTCTAAAAAATTCCGTTTAAAAAAAAATCATGAGCCTCCGTTTTGTCTTCTAAGTTTTTTTTTCAAGGCAGCAATTTATAATACTGCTAACGTCTTTTTAAGCAATAATTACTTATATATATATAATTAAGAAGACACTAGATTACAAATATTTTTTGGTATATATGAGATATTCCGAGTTGTCCAGTTCTCAGTGCTGCCAACTTTTTAAAAAATCATTAAAAAATCTTCCATACCTTATCTGACCCAAATTTAGCTTAAATATCATATTCACAACAATTGAAGAAAGTTTTGGGTGTCCCCGACCTCAAGCACCCCAGTTGTTGCCAGCCCCTTTTAAAATTCAACTTACGGAAACGCCTTTATTAATACAAATCTACAAGTGTGCATTGATTTACATTAAATTTGACATAAATGTTCATTAGGTATTGGGACAGGTCATACAGGCGCTCCAGGTACTGTAGTTCAGGGTTGCCACACGATTAAAAATCTAGATTTCATATTTCTTACCGTTGGACGTATCCGCATTGATTTACACAAAATTTGAGATGTGCATTAGGTACCGGAGCAGTTCATGTGGGTACTTCCGGCGCCGCAGATGTCAGTGTTGCCAACCAATTTCAGAAAATAAATTTTTCAATTGCTTCTATATCGTTGAACGTATTAGGACCAAACTTTGCGTACCGGGACGCGTTATACAGGTAGGCTACTTCAGGCCCCACAGTTGACAGTATTATCAATTAATTTTAAAACTTAAATATTTACTGCTTCCATTCAGTTTGACGTATACGCACCTAGCTTTAAGTATACATATTCGACACAATCGAAACATACTGTGGTTGTTCCCTGTACCCAATCACCTAGTTGTCGGCGTTGCTACCCTATCTTAAAATTCAATTTTTCAAATGGCCCTCACACTGTTGCGTGCCGATAGCTGAATATAACCCGACCAACATATGAATAGACGTGGCAAGTTTTGGAACAACCGATGAACCATGCCAAAACAATAAAGACGCACAGATGTGTTACTACTCTTCGCCTCTCGCTTGAAGTGTTGCCAACCAAGAAATTTTGTTGCTGGTTGTTTTGTATTAATTTTAGAACCAAGATATTAAAAATTACATTACAGTTACAATATATTGATTATTGAGAAGCTATATTTATTGTCCTTGTAATCCACATATGGGAAGAAGATTACATATGACTTGGGCAAGTTAAATAAAAGCTCTGTTAATAAAAACTTATATGCTTGCCACTCTCGCAACCCACCTCTTGTATCTCTTTAGACAATTTTCTAGTTTCTACCTTGAGATACGCTAGCAAGAGTTTTTACCCAGGCTTCATGGCAGAGGTGTAACTGCATATTAGGTCCCCACCCCGCAAGAGAATACCCATGGCTGAAGTTCGATTCGGTCCGCTGAGAAGCTATTGTGAAGGGCTCCCCGTATTGAGGGCTTTTGCGACATAGTAGTTACACCCCTGCTTCATGGTCCAGGCCGTAGCGTCCTGGACTTCGGAGCGGCAATACGGAGGTACGCGATTGAGACTTTAGAGGTCGGCCATCGTGACATTTATGTCTAGGTTTGTCCTCAGCCACACCAGGCGAATGCCGGAATGATACCTTCGCAAGAGCCTTGTCGACTCCCTTCCCTCATTGTCATTACAAATACTTCACGAAGATCCCTTCTTATATTGTCCTTCCAACGTCATCTCGGTCTTCCCACAGGTCTCTTTCCCTCCGGCTTTCCAACCAAGATGGAATAAAATCTTCCCCCCCCCTCATCCGAGCTACATTGCATACCTACCCAAGTTGTTGTGATTTCATTATTCTTACAGCATCGGTAGATGAAGTATTTAAACTTGTGTACTTTCTCTATGTTCTCGTTCTTAGTTGTTATGTATGTAGCCACACTTTTGTTAATAAAATATAATTTTGGAAGGTTATATGCATAATTGTACAACAAAGTAAATAAACGGGCTGAAGATATAACTGGAAGATTGTTTGAACACTATACAATTCCACGCCCGTTGACGGATTAGAATAAAGTATTGGTACATGTATTCCTTAGTACCGAGCCACCGTAGCTCAGTGGTAGAGCGTTGGCGTAGCATTCGGGTGGTCACGAGTTCGACTCCAGCGGACGACCATACTGACTGAGGATTTTCGAGGGTTTTCCTCAGTCACACCAAGCAAATTCCGTGATGGCACTTTCAACGTAGGTCGTGGTCGACACCTTCCCGAATCCTTTCTTCTCCTACGGCCTGAGTCTTAGATGCCTAAAGTCCATAAATGAAATTTAAAAAAAATGTTCCTTAAAACCTAGAGAGATTAACTATAGCATTGAAAGCCCCCTCCCCACGAAGGGGTTAAACGTGGAAGTGCAACTCGGAAACCACTGGAGTTAGAAATTTGATATTTGACATGAAAATACTTTGTTTCAATTCATTACCAATAGCTATCTTAATTTTTGATTCGACATCCCCGATGAGGGGGCGAAAACATCTTAAAGAGTGGAACATGAGAAATCGAAAATTGTTAAAGGTTAGAAACTTGAAATTTGGAATGGGTATTCCTTAGGACAAAGAACAATAAATAACAAATGTTACAAGTCGACAAGTATGTACTGTGACTTCCAGATGCAACGACCTTTAACCTTGGATAAGTACCTTTGCTTTCCGCTCCAGTGATTCCCTTTCGTGTAAAACATGCTGTTAAGCCCCTAAATGATATTTCAGCCCCTCCCGCAATTGCTAGTCACTAATGAGACAATAGTAATCTCACACAAAAGCAAGTTTCATAGTTTTAGAAGAGTATGTTTTATGGTATACTTTCCCGACTACACCTTTGGTAACACTGTTTATGAGCTTGGGAAGACATCTGCTGCAGCGTATAAACAACCACTAGCGACCCCACCCTCGCGTCTATTCCTACTCTGGTCGGGTAATACTTTTAAAAAAGCGCGGGGGGAGCTGCAGGACGTGGCTACGTTATAATATGGTTTTAAATAATACTTCTCAGAGCCATATTGCAACAAACTCATTAGAAGAAACCTAAATGTAGTTGCTTGTTTATTAAAGTGTTTATTATGCATTTATACAACTCTTTTTAAATATGCATATAACATAAAATATTTTGGTTACACTGTCTGTATCTGTATAGTGTAAATATTTTCACACAATATGGAGCGAGACTTGCAGTCCGGAGCATGAGGTAGCAATGCTACCTAGTTTTTAGTGGAACACAATAATACTAGTAAACGCAAACATATATCTCCGCCCTTGATTAGAAGCAGGTTATTTCCCGGGATTTTGAGATAAAGAAAATTGACTTTTGCGGCGGTAATTTTGATCAAAAATAGGTATCTTTCTTAAATAATACCTTAATTAGAAATTAACGTATTGTATATACGGGATGAGAGCATATTTCAGTAAGAATTCATAGTTTTTCAGTTCATAGTAAAGGTGTCTTCGAAGTTGTATTATCTCTAGGAATTTAATTTCTTCCTATAATTCAAAATATTTCTTCATTTCCCTGGAGGTGTGTAATTATTTTATTACAAACACTATACCAAATAATTTCAGTCCATATGTCCTTCGTTAATTCCTTATGTTTGTCAGGGTGAAGATAGGAAGTATAGCAATGTGGCAGTGAATGCATAAATAATCCTACCATTTGCCTCGTAAGGCTGCAGGAAAACAAAGCAATAGTAAATTGAGATGAATGTGTGAAAACTTAACTCCAATCCTGCTGATTACATTGATTATCTGCAGTGTAAAGCATTAAGTACTTGTTGTGTGAAAAAAAAAACATTAAAAAAAAACACGAAAAAGAACTAAAAAAAGAACTTAAAAAGCTTCACAGAAAAAAAACGTAGTTTTTTTACAACACTAGATGAAATTCAAAGGCAAATTTTTCCCGCTTCTTCCAAAATACTTTTTTGACAGTTTCTTGCGCCAGTTTAACAAATAAGGAGGCTTACGTCACTCTTTCTGTTTCAAACAGATGAGCGCTCTGATTCTACTAACAATCCCGAAGGCTCCGAAGGTCCCTTTGTAGCATCTCAAACAAACAAACATTCATTGTTATACAAGGTAACCAAAAAAGTTTTTGCCGTTTTTGACGTCCCATTAATCATGCGCTCACAGAGAGGAAACGAAATGACGCACGTGCCTGCGAAGTGATCGCGAGTTAGTCTGACCATCGACCTTCAGTAATACAGGCACGGTGCTCACACACAGCAATCATAGCCCGTCCAGTGTAAAAGAGAAATGGAGGTATCGAAGTAGCTTGTTCGCGTGTGTTTGTTGTATGACTTTAAAGTGGGCCTGTCAGCTGCCGCATCAAGTCGCCACATATGCCAGACATTTGGTGAGAATTCCGTGAACGAACGCACCACCAGGCATTG